>JANSTS010014244.1:60274-95508 GCA_026546915.1 Sylvicola fuscatus
AATTTACTTTAACACAAAATTTCTATAATTGGCATAACATTTAAGTTCAAGGTCAATTTAGAAATATTTTTAACAACGGCCAAATCTATATATAAAGCTGAATCACCCTACCAAACTTTTGGGCGATTTCATTGTGCAAAATATTTCCGAGAATTTTTGTGAAGATTTCGTTCTGACGAAAAATTCTTAACAATTAAAAATATAAACAATGCACTAAGTCGTAAAACCATGCACCCAAAAGGGAGAGTAACAAATTTAAGTAAACACCGAGGAAAAATCGATGTTGACCGCCTGACTTCGTTTAAGGTTTATATCATCAACCCTCCACCCCTCTATTCACGCCATCCCCCTCCCGCTACCCCCTTCCCTCGCCTGCCTGCAATTTTCAATTTCCATACATCATAAAATCTGTATATGCCGAGTCGAGCCGAGCCGTATAGAATGTTCCAATATGTACGAGAGAAGAACAAAAAAAAAAAAAAAACGACAGAAATGAGTGAAACACGGAAAACCACCCCGGCTCAACTCGACGCCCCTTGCAGTAAAGCTACCGTCAGCAAATGGCAAATATGTAAACCTTGTTTGGCCTGTGTGTGTGTGTGTGTGTGTGTGTGTATACATGATTTTCTTATTTGTGAATTAATGTGAGAGCAGCGCGCCTTTAAGTGTGTGTGTGTGTGTGTGTGGGAAGCTCTTTATCTGCGTAAAAAAAGTATGTCCCACACACAAGCACACGACCCCCCCAAACCCCCACTCACCCCCTCTTGGCCTGTAGAGCTGCGTATATGTGTGAGGATACTTTATATAAATGCTTATTATCTTAACACTGTGCGCGATGTGTTGGATGGGCTCTTTTGTGCTGCTTCAGATTTTCCTTCTTTTTTCTTCCGTTTATGAAAAGTCTACGTCGAACCGTTAGAGTTTGATTGAGTTGACTTCTTAAGAAATAATTTCCACAATAGGGGATGATGGGTAAACCCCAAAAATAGCGCACAGAATGAAAACCCAAATTGGCACAATTAAATCGTGGGAATTTGATATAAATACCGGTGGGCCTAGACGGAAATTTCGAGTGGGTGGTTTTTTATAAGAGATTGAAAAGTTGTGCGCAGCTGTGGGGCTTCATAAAGAATACCCACTTTTGTGTAATTCTCGTACAATTAAATTGTTCCAATACAATTGTTGAAATAGGGGTTGTTTTCTAAATAAGAGAATTATGATGGCATTCAATTAATTTTTCTTTCTTTCCTTTTCTCTTTTTCTTTCATCTACGACAATGTTCGGACATCGCCGACAAACAGCCGCTCAAATACCGCAAAGAGGAAGTAAGTATCACATAGCAAATGTTCTTGCGAAAATGTCTTTTTCAATTTATCGATGGATGGGTGGTTACCCATTTAACGAGATTTAACCGATGTTTAGAAGCATTTTATAGCCTTCCAATTTGTTCCTTGAATCAATTCTAGAAATCTCTCACAATGATACTGATATGAATATGCGTTTGCTTTCTGTTCCAAACATTGTTGACATAACATACGATCCGACAGTAAAAGCATGCAAACGAAAAGAGGAGGTGATCGTCACCGAGCACATGCCATCACCAAAGAAACCGCGCCTCGTATTCACTGACCTGCAGCGTCGTACATTGCAAGCCATTTTTAAAGTGAGTATGAACAGAGTAAGCATTAGTTGTCAATTTGTGGACGTCAATAGCGCTAATCCTGTCACATTGTTATTCCAATTTCCATCCGAAAAAAAAAAAAAAAGGAGACAAAACGTCCGTCGAAAGAGATGCAGGTGACAATTGCCCGGCAGTTGGGCCTGGAGCCGACGACTGTCGGCAATTTCTTCATGAACGCTCGCCGACGATCCATGGACAAGTGGAAGGACGAGGATCCCAAGTCAATGAACAATTCGGGCTCGTCCCTGTCGCCGGGCGGTGCACACTCGCTAGAGCTGGACGACGACAACGACATGGACCTGGATTTGGGACAGGACAACGACCTCGATCTCGACCACCAAGAAGACCTCGACAATGACCATGATGACATGTTGTGACAACACACCCATGACATCAGGTCAATGGAAACTCCAAGCAACATCAACCATCACAGTAGCAATGGCGGCCGCCATCATCATCACAATCACCATCACCATCACCATCATAATCATCATCACAACAACAACAACAACAACACTAGCAACAACAACAACAGCAGCAGCGCTGGCGGCGGCGGCGGCGGCGGCGGCGGCACCACCACCACAAATCACCAACATCATCAGTCATCGACGCAGCGCAACAACGGCGATGTCAGTGACGACAATTCAAATGTTCTGGTGCGATATATTATGGATGATGACGAGGATGAGGGTGAAGAGGAGGAGGAGGAGGAGGAAGAGGAGGAGGAGGATGTCGAGCAGGAGGACGACGACGAAGAGGATGTCGAGGAAGAGGAGGAGGACGACGAGGAGGAGGAGATGATTGACGACGATGATGATCACATGGGACAGCGGCATCACCATCATAATAGCCAGCAACACCAGCAAACGATGAGCCATGACCATCACAATCATCACAACAATATAATTGGCAATCACAATGGTCATCATCATCAGCATCAGCATCAACAGCAGCCGCCGCCCAATCACAATGGCCATCACCAGTTGCGACAGCACCACCATCAGCAGTTGGACGATGAGTTGGTGTGTGGCGAGAACGAGGCGGCGTCTAATGCCGCCACTGGCAGTGGTGGCGGCGGACCGACTACAGCGTCCGGCTCTAATGGCGGCGGCCTCAGTGAGCGCCATCTCTTGTTGTTGTGAGATAAACATGCTGCTGGCAGCAGAAAAAAGCGAAAAAAAATTACTTATTCGATCTTGTAGCGGCTAGAAAGACCATTTAGATGTACATAAAAGTTTTACAGTCGACTATAGTGCGTCGCGTCAAGTTAAAGTATTAAGACAAATGAAAAAAAAAGCTTACAACTCTATGATTTGTGCTGCGCAACACACACATACACACACACACACACATACACTGTAAATATTGTAATAATAATTTTATAACAAAAACCAAAAACAAAAAGGAATAAGGAAGTCTCTAAACCAAAAAACAAAGTCCTGTATATGTATATGTACATATATCTATCACACGCATATTACATATATATTATATATAGAAAATATGTATAGGCTCATAACTCTGATATATTATATAATTATTTAATATAAAATAATAATAATGTAAAGTTTAGTAGGACTTGATGAGAAGAAGGATGAGGATTAGGCGCAGAATGTTATGACAAAATGAAAAGAAGTTAATAATAATAATAATAATAATAATAATTGCAAGAACAAATATTTCAGAAAAGTAGAAACATAAAGAATTACAAAACTCTATTTGCCTTGCGGCCGGAGTCCGCCCTTTAACGTAATAAAAAATTGAAGAGACATAAAAAAACTAATTTAAGAGAATTTAAGCAAAATGTATATGAATCATGATTTCCTCTCTATAATTGACTGTAGCACAGAGTATATCAGGAATCGTGTTAGAGGACAACGTGATAAAACCAACCAAAAAGACAAAAAACATACAAAAAAAAAAAACAAAAACAAAAAAACAAGACAACCTTGAAAGATAACAGATCGCAGTAATTCAATCGGGAAGCGCCATCTACCGGCTGATGAAACTGATTCGTTAGTCGGTGGTACTCCTGCCACAAATCTTTCTTTTATTGGCAAGCACTGAATGTCTTGCTTTTCCTGTTTAAACCTTAGAACCAAAATAAAATACTTTTTTAAAGGTAATATGGCTAAGTCACACTAAAAATGTAAAAAAAAAGCACGCTAAAAATGCGTAAAAAACTGTGAAACGTTACCAAGATATAAAAAAAAACCTCGCCGATTGTTAATCGACTTTAAGAAACAAATCTAAATATCATACGATTGAGCAATAATTATGACGCTTTACTGTCACGGAGACGGTGATCGAGGAGTTGCCGATGGATAGGGCATTCGGTGTCTTGACGGTATTGTGACCTGATACGCTGATTCTGAATTCATTTCTCTTGTTTAGATGTAAGCCTTCGACATTCCTTGTTCGTGCTATGATTTTATGCATTTTAATGTTCGTTTTTGAAGAAATGTTTACTTTTAGCTCAAAAGCCTCATTACTGTCCATAAGAATGTGAAACAGCGACTCTAGAGTAGCGGGAATTTTTATCAATACGTTAACCGTTTAACATGTGTACATTTTTCTGAATATATGAATATTCCAAAGAGCATATTTATTATAATTATGATAAATTAAATTTAACAAGTAAAAGCAAAAAAAAAAACAAATATCTAAAAATTTATTGATAAACGGAAAAGCATAAGAAGAGGAGGAGGAGATGGGCAAGAAAGATGAATGCAATTAAATAGAGAGTACGAGATATTTAAAAGTTAGTTCGAAACGGAATTCAGTGCAGTCTGAAATAAACCAAAAAATGAAGAAAAATAAAAACAAGTAATTAAAGCGAATAGCACCTAGTAAGAGCTACGTAAAGCATGGCAATTTAACAAAAAAAAAACATAAATATCTAAACAAAAAAAAAGCAAGTAATGAAATTCGCTTTAAACAACTAGATTAAGTTAAATTAATTCAATTTTACAAGTTTAGTTTATTGTAGTAGTGCGCCATTTTTTAAGGGCTTTAAGGCGCCGTGTAATTAAACCGTTTAACGTTTTAACGATGCAACACAACTTTTTTTTAGTCAACAAATCAAACTAGTCAATTTAGTGATTTCAACTCTACCAGTTTTTTATTAGTTGTTACAACTTTAATACCTGATTTTTCTCTCTTTAAAAACTATTTATTTATTTATTTATTTAAATTAAACTTGTTTTATTAACAAAAAATATTATTTGAAAAATAATGTAACTAGTCATCAGTAAAACCAAAAAAAAAAAAAAACAAAACAAAACAATCCATCTAATAATTTAAGCATTTTATTTTTAACGACATAAAGAATTGAAAAAGGAAAGCAAAGCGTCAAATGTCAATGCTAAACTCATTTAACTGTAAACTAATGACAAGGACAGTGCAACTGTGTCGAAGTGCAATGTAGTTACGATTTTAAAAATTGGCCGCACAGTTAATATTTAATTAAATTAAGATGTTTGTGAAGTATGTTCTTTTAATTCTTATTTCCATCGTGAATTTCTATACGACAAAATTGTGATGAAACAAACTCATTTCCTAATTGGGATTCAGCCACAATCCAACAATCCAAAAAATCTACTGCTGATAGACGATTTAACAAGCAATGGTATTCTGGGTAAATAACCCTCGTCTACCCTAACCTCAAAATCCGATCCCACAGACTGCAGCATGTACATTTATGCCTCAGGATTTGAAGTACATAACGGTTTTATTGGATAAGTTAATTGACGCCACTTCAAGCCTCCATTACACAAAAAAAAAACAAACAAAAGTGTAGCCTAACCTCAACAAAACAAAAAATCCTTTGTGCAGGGGAGGTTTTTTCTTCTAAAACAAAATTGCCTTTCTGGAATGCAAGCTGCCGCCACAACTCTTGCAAACTGGCCATAAAACAGAGAAATTTCAACCAAACGTAACCAAAAATCGTTGTAATATATATATTGTAGAATTAAGGATCTTGACAAAGTACTAAAGTGTTGGTGCAAGGTCAAGCAGACAATCATATTTTAAACTAATTTGTATCTATCTGTGAATACTGTAAATATCGATGTGTTGTATTGTTATAAATGATGCTATATTTATATGTATGTTGATGGGTACAGCTAATCCCCTTGCACAGCTGACGTCAGCGGCGGTGACGTGGCACAGTTTTGCCGCAGAATACCATCCATCTCGGTTCGCCGAACATCCCTCCCCCTCAAGCCATTTTATCAAGAAACCGAATGTTAGCAGATCCTGTCGTCAAAAGTGGTGGAATTGCAGTGCAATAATCAAAGAAAACTATCTTAGGCGTGCTTTTTTTGTATGTTTATTAGCTTGTTTTGCGAGAAAAATATGAAAAGGGGAGTTAGAATGGGCTAAAGAAAGCACAAACACATAAACTTGATGATGCAATAGATTTTAATTTCGATCTTATTTATTTACTTATAAATGGCATTGAAATCTCATTTAAAAAACTCATTTCCTTTCGTTAATCCATACAACTACGAGTATATTTAAGTTAAGTTTTAACACTCAAAAGTAGGTGAGAAAATGTATTTTATAAACTGGGGAAGGAGTAGCAAACCAATAATGATAATTATTTTTGTTTTAATGTTATTTATTCAATGTAAAAACGAAAACTACATGTAAATTTTTCGCGGTGTGTGGGTGAAATGATCCCGATCTATCCAACTTGAACTTCCCATGCCCTTCCCATGAGGTCCTACATACTCCAAGAGGCGTTAAACGGCTAGTTATTGTCGTTGAGCCACATTGATGCGTTTGCCGCCGTTTGAATGCGGTTGAAGATACTTTTTTCTGTTGCACTTGTACATAAACATCCCCACGTTTGTTCAATTTTTCAACAGACTTTACATAATGACAGCATTCATTTAAATAAGTAATCAATTTATGGATTGTGTAGCAAAAACATAAAAATTAACGGGAATTTATGAGGCGAATCGCACTAGCAAGCAGTAGGCTCTTACTGGACTGTAGATTAACTCAAAGGACGTTGTTTGGTGGTAATTTAAAATATATTCGTTACGCTCCAGGCTTAAACATATTTACAAATACAAAACAAATATACAATTCAACTCAATTTTTCTGGTTAGGTGTTTTATCATTTAACAAACTAGTTTTGTTTTTTTTTTCTCTCTCGGCATTATACATAAAATATATACATATATATATATTCTAAAGCAGTAGTAGAGATTGCTGTAGGTCTTAGACGGTAATCGGCTCGGAATTTTGATATAGGCATTAATTTATCTAATTTATTCGTTAGGAAAAAAAAACAAGATGGCGAGATACTTTGCACTTACATGAACAAAAAAAAGTAATAATAAAAATAAAATAAAACATAAAACCAAAAAAGTGAACAATTATACATTAAATTAACTTACAATTACAAATACGTTTACAAAAAACGTTTGTATAATAAAAAAATACGGAGCAGAAACAAATATGGATGAAAAAAACAAACATGAAATAACGGAAGAACTTTTGTACACTGTAAATCGGAGGATGATTATTTGTATAGCTCTGAACTCTGAAAGATTTTTATTTTTTTAGCAAACTGAACAAAGAAAAAAAAAGAGTAAAACTAACGTCACAAAGTAGATAGGATGTACATATGCTTATTCCGCAAAAACAAAAACAAAAAAAAAAACAAAACAACACTAATCAAGCAGATAACAAAACTCAAACTTGTTGACTTGCGAGATAAAAAACAAAAACAAGAGAAAGAGAGACGAAATGATGAAATGACAAAGAATAACATGGAAACAATGTCGACTGTTTTAACATTTAATTAGAAATAATCTACTTAAGAACTAAACAAAAAAAAATTAAACAAAAAATATGTATAAAAATGAAGTGACCCACTTAAGCAATAATTCTTACAAAAAAAAAAAACAAACTAAAAACAATGTGGTTTACGAAATTTAAATAATAAAAGGGAAAATGAATAAAAATTTAAAATGACTAAAAAAAAAGAGGATGGGAGAACAAGTGTACCAATGACAGACACAGTGACGGACGTTTTTTGTGCGTAAAAATTAATTTCTGTTTACTTGACGGGCGGAATGAGCGATTTCTCATATACTAAATTGAGAAGATTAATATAGTGGCGCCCCCCAAGTACACGTGGAGGCGCGTTTAATTTAAATATTATTAGTATAATTTGTTAAATGATTACAAAACATAGGAAAATCATATGTAAAACATGGAAATTGAAAACCATCTGTAGTTTGTTTGTTTTGCACATGCACTAAAGAAAAACAAAATCACACGAATTAAAACGTGGACAAAAACACAACTAAAACCTTAAACCAAAAAATAAATAAAAGTAAAAAAAGAATTGGTTGTCTTTTTCAAGTGGAAATTTGATTTTAGCATTCACCAGCTAATTCATCTCCTAAAGTTGTTTAGTCCAAACAGAAGGAGCATTTCTTAGATAAAAGTTTAGCGAACACCAGATTTTCGAAAAACGACCAAATTGAATACTTTATGGGGTTGGTACCCCCTGATTACAGCCCCGTTGCGTTTCAGGAGTGACGTAACTTTTCTTCATACCATTAAGATATTGCAAAAAATATACCTACAAACGACTCCATCGGCACTCCTTGACAGTTATAGGAAGAAAATGAGCCGACTGCATGAGCTTTAACGAAATAAGAACTTCAAATCTTAAGGTCGCGACAGGTAGTCCATTTCTAGTACCAGGTGAGTTGCTTTAAAACACTTTAATTCGGAAGAACAAATAGTCGTGAAAAAACGTTTTAAGTAAAACAACCAATCCTTTAACCTTGAAGATTTAATTTTATGAAAAAATGTATTACAATGAAATCTTACATTCCCTAAAAAATATGTTTCACAAAAATCAAAATTTATTTCATTTTTACAGATCTAAAAATTAGTCTCACAAACTTGACTTTTATAGAGTACTAAAAAAAATGCAAAAAACATAGTTTTTTGATTGTCCAAATGTCCTTTAGATTTCATCAACTATACATTCTTAAATTTTGTAACAGTTAGTAAAGTCGTCTTGGTTTTTTTGAGATGTTACCACGAGTTTCTTGATTCTGCATCATTAGAATTTACATAATTATCGTTGATAATCATTTATAGAATTCAAAATATTCGTTTTAATTGATATGATTCTATGGAACTTTCGAAACAGATTATACTTTTCCTGTTAATCTTGTAAAATGAAATAAGTTCCTATATTTTCGGTCAATACTGTAAAACTATTGACATTGGGAAAAGAACTACTCGTAACAATTAATAAATCCAATTTTAATTATCGAGAAACAGTAGAGACCAGTGTCACCAGAAACTCATGACACGACACATTTTGGCATATCTGAAACAGAAAATCAACCTCATTTAGCTGCCATATTCAAATATTATCAATTTGTGCCATTGTCTTATCTCTCGTACGAATCAATATAGAACGTCTCCAAAAACGACCTTCGGCCTTTTCCAGGACCTTTTGTGCACCGTAGCATCGCCACCCCACCACTCAGGGCGCATTGAGTGCTCGCGCCATGACCTGAACGGCGAGCAACACGCGCAAATGCAAAATCCGCAAAACAACATTTAAAAGCAAACGGAAATTAATCGGAAGTGCGCTTAATTTGCTTATTAAGCACAAATCTAATGTCTATCAAGATTTTGCGAGCGTACAGCAAACAACTACCAACCAGAAGCGAGGTGGCCGGTGCGCCTGTGCAGCATCGGGCGACATCACAGCCGAAAGACGTCTTCGTTAACCATTCTACTTGTCTTCGTCTTAGCGACTTGGCTCGTCTTGTTATCGTGCTCGAATGGAGCTACACCAAACATAGCGATACTTTGACGGTCCCCCGTTGCACGCACCTGATGCAGCCCAAAAAAAAAAAAAAACTGATACTCTCTCTCGCACACATCTCCCAGCTAGCTATGCCCCAAAGACGCAAACAGCCATATCGATATAGGTGCGCGCTGTGGTAGGCGTCCATACAGCGTCACGGTGTGGCGTCGCGACGCATGGGGGACAACACGTACACATGCGGGCCCCATGTAGCTGGCCACACAGAGGCATCGATTGCTTTAAATATCGACGTTGCTGCTGAGCGCGTCGTGGCTGCCGACGTCGTTCGGGGAATTTCAGTTGTTGCAAAATGGTCGAGTCGTGCTTATAATTGTGTGTTTCTTTTGTTTTTTTCGTATGTTTCGTGTGAAAAGTGTATAAATTTTCCTAAAATAGACGTTTAAAACGTTGTTATTGTACGTTTATTAATCGCTGGCTGGCGATTCGATTTATAGCGTCGCGTCGCTGGCGCAGTTTTCAGTTTTCACACAGTCGTGCAGAGCTTTCCGTAGAGACGTTGCTCGTGTCAAGTGAACCGTTTTGCATCCTTTTTGTGCTGAACCGAGAGGAAAAAAAAAACAAAAACAAAAAAAAACAGAAACACACACAGAAAATAGTTGCGATTGCAAATCCGCGCGAGCATACGGCTGATAACACGTCCCACGTCCTAAATGGGGAGCGCAATGTGAAACCAGATGTCAGTTTAGTGCGCGCGATTTTCTCGACACCATTAAAAGAGTGGAAAAAACGCGCTTTCAGTGGCTGGACATTGCGACTGTAACAGAAAACATCATCCGAATCCGCCAACATTTCGCAATATCTAAACACGAACGTGCGTAATTCGCGCCTCCTCGAACCGCCAGCTCTGGAAAAAACAGGATTGCAGCGAATAGCGACGACGGCGGCGGCGGCGGCGGTGGCGGCCACGTAGAGAGCGCGCGAAGATGACTCTGGAAGAGATATGTCTTGTTTAAAAATACGACGGAAAATAGCTGTGAGCATTTTGTTTGTGTGGTTTGGGTAATCGTATCGCCATTAAATTGTTTGGACATGAGCTGAGCAGATGAGGAACGTGCGGAATAGAGGTTTTTCAGTGTTGTGAACCGCGCGCGCGAACATTTTCGCTTGCTGTTGTATGGGCCGATAAACTGCGTGTGGAGAGGTGGCGCGCACAATTGAGTTGAGTGGTTTTTTGTTGGCAGGACTGGGCAGCTGCGGCGGACAGGGCAGCAACTGAGTTGGGTGCGTGTGGCCACACTTTATGTTATGGGCAACGTGTACGCAGGACATTGCGGTGATCTGGCTAAACTTGACCTAGCTAGGAGGATGATGTGACCCGCCCCCCTACCTACCTACCTACCTACCTACCTACCTAACCGCCACCACCCACCAACCCACAGATAGTGGAGCGCGAGTCGAACTGGGGCGCGCTTCGCCTGCTGCATATGCGATTGTGGAAGAAGAGAGAAACAGAAAAAGTGACATGCTGAGCAAAGGATCTGTTCGGCTCACAGTTATCCTTTTGACTCTGGCGAGTGGCTGCGGCATGTTCAGCACGCAAATTTATGGATTGACCGATTGACCGCATTGCGCTTTGCTACGCGTTTGTGTGCGGCCATACGATAGTTTGCGCCCGCGTGCGTGTGCGTGTGTGTGTGTGTGTGAGTGTGCAGAGGGGGGAGCCACCATGTCCCGACAGCAGTATGAATTCAAAAACATTTGACCTTGTGCAAAATGGCTCAATAGGAGCAATAAATCGTTGCTAATTTCGTGAACTTAGACATTAAAGTGAGGCAACAAAAAAAAAAAAAGAAGAAAACTTTCGCCGCTTCTTAAGCTCCTCTCTTGTCGCCTCTATCGAAAAGTGTCATATATGTTAGATTCGTGAGACAAGTGCTCAAGTGAATTTGTGTTTTCTTAATCGTTTGCTCATCTCTCGTCTATAGTTTATGAGTTGTTAGCCAACCAACCAGGTGGCCAGGTGGTTTTCAACAGCATTAACATTTGAACTATTAGGTGAATATAATTTAAAGGTGTAAATTAATATTTGGGGCGGGAAAAACAGGTAATTTAAAGCTCCGTGGCACCGTTTCCATACGAAACGATTTGTTTATTGACGCGTAAGAGCGGACAATTCCACCACACAGTATGGCCTCGGTCGCCGCTTGGCTGCCATTTGCACGGGCGGCGGCCATCGGATGGGTACCTATTGCCACTCATCCACTACCACCACCGCCGATACCGAAGGATCGTCGAAAAACGGACGACGAGAAGCTGCTGATCAATGTGTCGGGCAGACGCTTCGAGACGTGGCGCAACACCCTAGAGAAATATCCAGACACACTGTTGGGCAGTAACGAGCGCGAATTCTTCTACGATGAGGAGGTCAAGGAGTATTTCTTTGATCGTGATCCCGACATCTTTCGGCACATCCTCAACTACTATCGCACCGGCAAGCTGCATTATCCAAAGCACGAATGCCTCACCAGCTACGACGAGGAGCTGGCGTTCTTCGGCATTATGCCCGATGTCATAGGTGACTGTTGCTACGAGGACTATCGCGACAGGAAGCGCGAAAACGCCGAACGCCTCATGGACGACAAGCTGTCGGAGAACGGTGATCAGAATATGCAGCAGCTGACCAATATCAGACAGAAGATGTGGCGTGCGTTCGAGAATCCGCACACATCGACGGCGGCGCTGGTCTTCTACTATGTGACGGGCTTCTTTATTGCGGTGTCGGTGATGGCGAATGTCGTGGAGACAGTGCCTTGCGGCCATCGGCCGGGACGCGCCGGCACCCTGCCATGCGGTGAACGCTACAAAATTGTCTTCTTCTGTCTGGACACGGCGTGCGTGATGATCTTTACGGCCGAGTATCTGTTGCGTCTGTTCGCGGCGCCGGATCGCTGTAAGTTTGTGCGCAGCGTGATGAGCATCATCGACGTGGTGGCCATCCTGCCGTACTATATCGGCCTGGGCATAACGGACAATGACGATGTGTCGGGCGCCTTTGTCACGCTGCGTGTCTTCCGTGTGTTCAGGATCTTCAAGTTCTCCCGGCATTCGCAGGGTCTGCGCATTCTTGGCTATACGCTGAAGAGTTGCGCCTCCGAGCTGGGTTTCCTTGTGTTCTCGTTGGCCATGGCCATTATCATTTTTGCCACGGTCATGTTCTATGCCGAAAAGAATGTGGACGGCACCAATTTCACATCAATTCCAGCCGCCTTCTGGTACACAATTGTCACGATGACGACGTTGGGGTAAGTACTCAGCGACCTTGAACATTCTATTGCTTGTTTAATCCATTCACATTCGTCGCTACATAAGTGGTGAGCGTCGTGCGCGACGCGGACAGTTTGCTTGTCTATGCAAAATCGATGGCCGCCACAGCTGACGCGCGCCACACGAGGCGGCCGTTTTTTTTCTCTCAGTCTCACTGACTTTTTGAATAATTGGAGATGGTAACAAGGAAAAAAAACAAAAGATAAAAAACAGAATTAAATGTCGTCTGGGGTGTGTGCGGTGTTCCACACAAATTGTGGCGCGGCCCACAGTTACGCGACAGCCGCAGCGGATCTAATTACCCACCGACCGAATTAAAGACTGCGCTTAAATGTCTAATTACGTAAATTGAGCTTCAGCATGCATATATTAATCTTATATAAATACTTATTTAGTAGCTTTTGTCGTCTTTTTTGGTTGTGTTTTTCCTTTTTGTAAAACTCTTCTTCAACATTTTCTACTTATGTGTGTCTTTGCATGTTCACATTCTCGTTCACATTTCGTGTAGGGACCAAACGGCAACGGTAATTAATTGGCATCTTCGAAGACCACGCGGATGCTGAACAAACATAATAAAAGTTTTTGAAACGTCTTAAACGTTAACGCCGCCGCTGCTGAATTCGTTTGTGTCACGAACGCGCGCGCCGACTAAATGTTTACACTAAAGACGTCTCGTCGTTTATTTTCAGTTCTATCATTGTACTTTTCCTGTCTAAATTAGACATTCCTTTTTATTTGTGCATTTGTTGCATTCACTCTATGTATTTTTCCAACTCGTATTTATATATATATATATAGTGATTCCTCCCTAGTTATTTACATGTATTGGATTGCACATTTTCTGTTTTTGTATACCATTTTCCATCTCTTTTAGTAACTGTTGTCGTGTCCTTTTCATTATATTTAATCATTTTACTAATAATTCTGAAAAAAAAATCTATCTAAAAATCAAAATTGTTGAGAGAGAGAGAGAGAGAGAGAGAGAGAGAGAGAGGAGAAGAAGAGAAACAAACACACAAACAAATTATTTATGATGGTTTTCATCCAGGGAATTTGTATCAAGAGGTTCTTCTTGTCTGGGTTTTGCAATAAATCCAGAGGAGCACCTCACTATTGATTGCATCAAAAATTGTTGAGTTTTAATGTAAATGAGAATGAAAATGGCTTGGAGAGTTTAACCACAAGGTTTTGTTGTGGCATTACATCTCTCATACCCTTCAATGCCCATTCGCTTATGATTGTCACGTCTTTTTTGGAAACCCATATATACTAATCTAATCTGTTGTTTGAAGCAAACTGAAAAATATATGAGACGCTGTCGGGCCCCCCCAAACTTAAATCTTTGTTATACCTTTGTTTTTGCTATTTACCTGCTGGGGCACAAAGCGCACGCATAAAAATTGTATGCACAAAATCGAAAAACGAAAAAAAAAACAATGTAAATTTTAAACTAATATGCGACATGATAACCGCCTACAAGAAAAGCTAAAAAACCGCTGAACTCCCCCCTCTAATTCAAAAAGCTGAAAGAAAACCGGTTTTTCAAACGAAATGAAACAAACTGTTATTTGATCGCAGAACAGTTTCTGTTTTGGCTGCGGGGGAAAAAGTACGTTTTTTGTACTAATAAGCAATTTTGTTAAAAAAAAGAAAGTAAAATTCACTAAAACCAAATACCAATTAAAAAATAACCGCTAAGCAAATTGAACCGTAAAACTAATTTGATTTACTCAGTTACGGCGACATGGTGCCAGAGACAATAGCAGGCAAAATAGTAGGCGGTGTTTGCTCGTTGAGCGGTGTGCTTGTGATCGCCTTGCCCGTGCCCGTTATTGTGTCGAACTTCAGCCGAATTTATCACCAGAATCAGCGTGCAGATAAGCGAAAGGCTCAAAGAGTATGTTGCCCCCTGGACTATATATTCGCATCACAGATAGTTTATTGTTTGTTGCTTGATTTATGTTCTATATAGAAAGCGAGATTGGCTCGAATTCGCATCGCCAAGGCGTCGTCGGGAGCGGCATTTGTTAGTAAAAAGAAGGCAGCCGAGGCTCGTTTGGCCGCCCAGGAGTCGGGCATTGAGCTGGATGACAACTATCGCGAAGAGGACATCTTCGAGTTGCAACATCACCATTTGTTGCGCTGTCTAGAGAAGACAACGGTAGAGTAGAGCTATTCCGAATTTATTATTGTTTTTTGTGTTTTTTTTATTCCGTTTTTTTATTTTTTTTTAATTATTACCATTTTAATTGTTTGTTTTTTTTTATTCCTTCATTTTTTCTTTTCAAATCGACTCATTCCTCTTTTGTGATTATGTATTTCTACAAATATCTATGTATTCATCTATACATATTATGTAATAATGTATAGATATATGCATAATATGTTCATTTCTCTAATTGTTGTACACCTTCTTTTCGTTGTTGTGATTGTTGTTTTTTGTTTTACGTTTTTCGAGTGTTGTTTCTCTCTGAAAATTGAAACTTTTACAAAATGCCAATCACGGAAAAGGTGCAAGAACGTTCCATAGTTTGGCTGCGATTTGCGAAAATATCACCTTTTCGATATCGAACACATTCGTGCTGTGGATATAGAAGATAAACGAACCAAAATGATTCGATGAGGACTGTTTGCATTTAGCCCGAATTGTCTGCTGATGCATGTTTTCTTGTTTTTGTTTAGAGTCGTAAAATCCTAATGGATGACACGTATATAATATATATATACATATATGTCTTGATAAAAAAAAAGCTTTTGCTTTTGAGTATCTATGCTTATTTTTATTTTTTATTTAAACGTCTGATGAGTATGGTGAAAAATGAATAACAAAAAATAAACCGGAAAACTTGTGAAGAGTCGCAGCCAAACTCATTGAAAGTGTTCTCGACAACAATTCAGCTCGTCAGCATTTTTGTTTTTTAAAACATCCAAAAAAAAAAAAATTAAAAAAATTAAGCATTTAAAGTTAAAGCAAGTTAAAACAAAAATAGATAGAAAAGAAAGAAAGAAGTGTTTTCTCTAACTTGGTGTGTTTGTTGGACTCTCGCCGACGTCATTTAGGATCGAGAGTTTGTTGAGCTTGAAATTCCATACAATGGACAACCGAAAAGACCCGGTTCCCCCTCACCGATGGCTAGTCCAGCTCATTCCACAAATAGCACCGTGGGCCTGCTGCAGTCGTGTTGTGGCCGTTGCTGTTCGCAACGTTATCAGGTATGGGCATTCTGAGCACTGACATCACTGACCTTGAATTACACAAAAACCATATCTCACCAAAAAAAATATATAAATAAAAAAAAATTTCAACGACAAAAAAACAAATCCTTATGCCAAGGACATTTGTTTTCTTTGTTTTTTTTTTTAATTATCTGGCAATTACGTTTCACTTTACTATTTTTTTTTTTTTATATATATAAAAACCTATTTGTGCTGTTTTTCATTTTCTATATGTATATCTGTCATTCCTTATTTATCTGCGCTTTATAATCCAATCCTTAAAACCCTCCAAACACGTTTTACTTTATTGCTGTAAATCCATAGATAGCGTTAAAATAATGCAATTTAGAGAGATAGAAACACGCTGCCTTATTATAGTTCACATAATATATTTATTATGTACATAAAATAGGGTAAATGCTTCATAACATGCGAGCATAACCATATCTGCTAAATCGCACGCCAATTAATGAAAGCTCAACACAGCCTAATCATTAAACTAACCTCAAAATTTCGCCTAAAATTATTCATTTACACATTGAAACACATTGATGCGTCTCTTTGTTGGTCGGCATTCACGCATCGATGTGGTTCGACAATGAAGATCATAAAATTGAACGAATACAAAAAAGAACAAGAATGGCAATTAGAAATTAGCGCTGGCGAAACACTTACCAGCTTATTTATAGACAACATTTACTGCTAGAAAGGATATTATGTTATATGCTCGGTCCGCCCACATATGCACTTGGAAATTGTTTTAGCTCAACTCAAATGTACAGCTAATTATCCAGACAGAAGTGTCGCGTTGCCAAGCAGTTGCTATGTCATTATTTGTGTTGTGATTATTAATTGATTATTGTCGCAAAAGAAAAAAAAAAAAAAAAAAGCGCTGCTGCCGATAATGAGCTTTTATGCTTCACAGCATTACTGTCCATGTTGCATGTGACTAATTTGTAGTTTATGTGCTTTGTATTGTTCGTATAAGTTGCTGGTTTTGACAGTCGGGACAAATGTTCTGTTTTTTTATTTTTTTTATTGGAGATTGAAATAGGGATTTGAATTATCCTTGTAAATAAAATCGAAATCTTGTTAGGAAAACTGAACCGGGTTGTTAATGAGTCACTGAGTAAAACATATCTCATCTCAGAAGACATGTAAAAAATGTAGTTAAAGCATAAGGAAATGCCAAACCTCAAACCAATTCTCGTTAATTGCCCGCATACATCGTCAGCACATCCTCCAGCCAAAGAAGTAATTAAATTGCCTATATCGTGTATGTACACAGAAAAGACATGGCTCTTAAAGACATCTTGCGCCTGGGATGGCAAGGCAATTGCGTCATCACTTTCTCGCACTCTGCTCACTCGCCCCAGCGGCCATGAATCTTTAATAACATTTTGCCGTCGAATTAATTTAATTAATTCTAAAGCATTTGACAATAAGCCAACAACAAAAAAAACATATCCACAAAAACAAACGGCAAATGACAAAAGGCGACAGCATAAAGTATGTAATGAAATGAAACGCCACGCGACATGACAGCTTCTCGTCTCGCTTTCATCGTGTATTGATCGTTGGGTCGCGTCGCGCGTCCTGCCGAACAGAACAGCATAGATGTGGGGAAACGTCAACTCAACTCAACTCTTTAGCATATATTATGTGGAAACACATATATTTCGGCGGAACTGGCTACAACAACAATGCTGGCAATTTATGCAAATTGCATTATGTAGCTATGTATGGTCGCATGAAGCATATACAAATGAGGAACGCTTCGTTCGGCGACAAAATGTTAATAATAATAATGTTTTCAATTTCATGCTGTTTATGTAAATAGCCTTCCAATTTTGGTAGGTTTTTTTTTTGTTCTCATTGTGGAAATATTACAAAAGTCCTTGACAAAATAAAAACCGCATTAATTTACATGACAAAATGTATGCAGCAATATTCTGTCGCTGTTCCAATTTGAGCAGCGCGGGCGGTGTGAAATTTCAACCCACAAGGATCCTTTTTTTGTTTGGTCGGCATGCGACAGAAAGGGACGGAGACACAGAACGGAACTGTTTTTTTTTGTTCCCCCCAGTAAATAATGAATAAGCTTCCATTCTTTTGTACACAATTGTACTTATGTATTAAGTCCTTACGGCTTCCATTGTTAATTATGATATGAAATGTGGCTTTGGCTCTTGTTTGTTCGAAGGCGGATTAAAACGAATAAAGCTTTTTCTCTTCCTTTGCATTCGTGCTCAGCTGGATTTTCGACACCTTCCACCGCCTCAGTGGACAAAAGCCAAACGATAAATCCTACCCTAATGAGGGTACACAAATACAACACTTTTGATTCGTTGATCCTTTTCCTTTAACAATCCCAACCGAAAGCTCGCTTACATAACGGAATTGTGCATGGCGTTTCACGTGTTGTCTTACCCATACTATCTCCGTGTTAAAATTTTCAACTCAAGTGTCGAGAGATTAAATTTCCGTTTTGCAACATAAAATCGATCTGTCAACATGATTTGTTGTTTGCTGAATGCTCTATTGGGTTATGTTCAAGATGAAGATGTACGAGTATGCTCTAGTTTATGGATTTTGCTGTTCGTTTGCACATTTAGCGCAGTGCAGCGTATCGATTATATTTGCTTTTCGGTAATTTGAACCCCAAAATGGATTAGTTGCATTTTAAATTGCAATTCGACTTGCTTTAAGCTCTTTCAGTTCTTCCATTTACCGTTTTTCTGTTTGATTATAATTACATTTAATTGTTTAACAAAATCGAATAACTGTCGTGCTCTTTTTCGAAATTCAATTTGACTAATTAAAAAAGGGTGTTTCAAAAGTTCTGTCATTTTTTTGGTATTAAAACCTTAAATTTTAGAATTTAAATCAAATCAAACACCCTTTAAAACAATTCTTCGAGTAAAAACCAACAGAACTTGAACTCAAATAGTAATACAAATAGCTCTCCAAGCTCATAAAGAAATCATGAGGCTAAAAGTCTGTAAATAGCCGCGAAGAGCCCCTAAAATCGAAATCAACCCCTAAGTTCACGTGTTGCTCGCCTATGCATAAACCACTGGCAAACAATTCGATTGGCGGTGATTTCAATCGCCTGTCAGTTATCATAAGCACTTGACACGTGCATTAAGGATTCCTTCGTCCCCCCCTCACCCCCAACTTTCTTTTTCTTTCACCTAAATGACGTACATTTGCTACTTAAAAAATGTTTTGTACATATTATATAGCATATTGACACACCCACGCGTATTTTTCAAACTTTGTTATATTTCCTATTCTTTTTATTCAAACATTCTTTTAACTACTACCACCTGTTATAAACAGAATTACTTAATTGTTAAGTATTAACCCTGTACAAAATCCAAAATGTTAAAATAATAAAGATTTTGTTGTTGTTTTTTGTTTTTGCTTTTTGAAAGTAAATTTAACAGCTGCAATTTTGTTTTGCATTTTGACATAACTTTTACGAATATTTTTATGCTAAACAAATTTCTTCTGACCTTTGAACCGACCTCGTCCTTCTTTTTTAACCTTTTTACACATTCTTATCGCCGCAAAACGTAAATTTTCAAAACAATATTAATAATAAAAAAAAAAAAAAAACATCACTTAGGCCAACAATTGTTTGGCCAATAAGTTTCATCACAACTTATATCTTATACAAATGAACTTTCGAATTGATATGAATTTAGTGCATGTGAAGTAGACATTTTTTTGTTTTTTTGTTTAATTTCCAGGAGAGGGCGTACCATAGTGCTTCAAAAAGGTGTTCAAATATCTCTCAAGACGATCGAATTACATAGAATCGATAAATATTTGCGAATCCATCTAGCGTGAGATGAAAACAACGCGTCAAACGTTATGAACGATGGTGACATGAGTTTTGCGCACAATTGATTTACAATTAACTATAACAAAATCAAAAAAAAAAAAAAACAAAGCAAAACAATAAAAATGTTTTATATAAGATGATTATTGTAAGAACTTAACGCACTCTACAGTAAGAGACACAAACTTTATTGACTTGGAATACTGAAATACTGACTGTTTATGTATAATAGTTTTAAAAAAAAAGGTTGAACATTTGAACTGTCATCACGTGACTATTTAAGCGCTCAATTTGGGTGAAAAAATACTGAGTAGCGATGAAAAATCAAACAAAGATCAAGTAACTACCCATCTACCAACCAACCTCAACATCAATTGTGAAATTGTTTTTGGTTTTATATATTTTATTGACACTAAAAAAAAAAACAAATGAAAGGAAAAAAGAGAAAACGGTTTTCTGCTCTTGTTTAACTTTTTTAGTTTATTTTTTATTTTTTAAATAAATATCTACCTTTATGATTTTTGTACTTTCTGTCTTTAAATATCCGTTGAAAAGACCCATCTTCAACACACACACACACACACACACACTCACACACAGATAAAACACTGTAACCATTTTTCTACTTAAAACTACTTGTAAGCGTTTACAGTAAAACTCGTTACTCTCTACCTGCATATTTTTGTAATTGTTTACTAATATTTGTTGTTGTTGTTGTTGTAGTAGTCCTGTATTCCGGAGATCGCATCGTGCGTTCTCGGTTCTCAACTGCCAGTCGAATTGTTCCAATTTCCAAGTCTCCCATTAGGGTTAATGAATTGACACAAAACATTTGTTTTCCTCACTTATGATCTCTTCCACAATAATTAACGGAAACTTACGTGTTTTTTTTTTTTTACACCTTCGTAAAATCGTCTTACAATTTCTGAGCCGATAGAATTAAGTTAATTGAGACAACAAAAAAAATAAAAGCCCAATTGAATTGAATTTACCTGTGATGTTGCTGTGCGTCATTCATGCATTTTGGGAATTGAATGTATGTCTTTGTTTCGAGAAAAACAAAAATCCAATTTGCTTTTCTTAAGGATTTATGTAAACTGGCACAAGGTAAGTCACACAAACGTGTCCTTATACGAAAAGTTCCGCCCCTCCCCCAGTCTCCACCTTAATCAAGGTCAATGCTTGGCCAAGAGCCCAAAAAGGAGAGGAGAAAAGGAGTAGAAGAAAAATGTAGAGAAAATCTGCCCCCGATGTACATTTTTGTCCATAAACTGCATGCTATAATTTAGTGGTGCCTATAATCTCGTTTAAGCTTCCAATAAATGCGGCGACCGACATACATTTATATACATTTATTTCTATGTTCCGAAATTTTTCAAATTATATTCAAACTTCATTTATTTAGTATAATTATATTTACCATAATTATGTCCAGACAATTAACTGCATCCCATTAAACAAACTTGATTATTTCTAGAATAATGAATTTTGCTATGAACAAACAAATTTATCTATATATCTATATATATCTAATATATATATATAACATGAGGATTGCGCATGTTCCTAAATTGGCATTAAATAACCATTAAGTCTATATATGCATTTCACCAGTTTAAGTTTCCTTTATATAAATCCATCCTCCACCCACCTCCCCTCCGATTCGTTTTATTTACTTTTATGGCTGTAACAACCCCCTCTCCCCCTCCATCCACCCCTTTTCATCCTTCCAATTTTGTGTTGTTTTTTCTTATTTTCGTTTCAAACCGAAATTTGATCTGATCTGTTATAAAACGAAATTAATTACGCTTATATATTTAACATTGAACACAAAATTACGTGCATAAAACTATTATACATTTAAACAAAAGAAACTCATACATTTATATCTTTAAAAAAAATATTTAAAAATTCGATTAGTTAAAATCAAAAACATGTGTGGATATTTTAAATTATAGGTTTAACAAAAAATGGTATAATCAATCAAACTTCCCATCTTCGCTCACCTGTCTATGCATTTAATCATGTTTTTGGGTGCTTGTCACAAAATTGTTTAAATGGAGAATTTCAAAAAATTCGAAACTATTAATTATTTTCAGTTTCAATTTTTTTTTGTGTTTTTTTTCTCTTTGATTCAAAACTCTATTAAACAATTTTTGGTGAGCTATCCAATTTTGATGATATTTAAATGCACAAAAAGAATTGATTTGTTTTTAAGTGAATTAACCGTTTAATAAAACAGTTACATTCTAAATGCTTCGCTTGCCAAAGGACATTTCGCATTGAATTGATTTGTCCATAGTGCTGGTCAGAAATTGTTTTACTTTTATTTTAGTTTATTTCTTCAAAAATAATAAAAATAAGTTTTTTCAATAACTGTTCGATTTTTACTATTATTGAAAAATTAAAAATGAACCATTTTTTAAGTGATATGTCACAAGTTCAACGACGCATAAACAATTCTTGTCAGTTTTAAATTAATTTGAATAATTAAAAAACAATTCAGACGGCACATGGAAACGATTCAATGCATCTTAAAGAAAAAACAAAAACTGCAAAAAAATATCTTATCTTCCAAATGACAAAATATCCATTAACATGTATAACTGTAAGTTCGCGATAGCCGACATCTTCCATATGATATAAGACGAATTCAAATGAATCCATATATGAATACAATTACTATAGGCATGCGGTAAATATATGCCAGCGACATCGACGACACAGAGCAATCAGACCGGTACGGCCATGGACGGGACGTATCTGGTGGAAGCCTCGTTTTAAATTCTCGACTGCGCTGCATCTCGATAGTTTTGTGCGACGATTTCTCTGCTTTTCTTTTTTGGTTATTAAATTAAAGTAAACCAAAGAATAAAACAAAAACAAAAATACAAAAAAAACTTAAAAAAAAAAAATGAAAACAACTAATAAGTCAATCTGCTATAAATATTATGACTGTTTATTTATTTATTGAACGCATGTACATACAATGAAATGTAACTAACCTAAAAATAATAATTAATTCAAAAATTAGAGTTAAAAAGAAATTGAGATAAAAAGCTGTCTGGCTGGGACATAGTTCAACATCAAACACACTAAAACCAAAATCATTCAATTGAATTAACAAGATGAAAACATGAATCAAATACTTATGAACATTTATGTAAAAGATGAATATTAGTATAGACATATATAAATTATATATATATATATATATATTTAGTCCTATTTACTTAACGTAACTTTGAAAGTTCTCAGATATATTTATATCGTAAAAAAACAGTTATTAGTCTGTCAATGAAACAAAGAAATTATGTAATTAGTGTTTAGTCGAGGTTCAACTAATATATATATATATATATGAATGATAAAAAATATATAAATCTAGATATAAAAAAAAACTCAAAGCATTACAATTGATTAGGATTTAGTTAGATAATTTCAGAACAGAAATCTTTGAATTATTATTAATACAAGCGATTTTCTCGTCGTATAAAAAATATATCTAAATGTCATATTTAGACGTCATATTGAATTAGCCTAATGAGAGAAAATATATTCTAAAAATGTATTCTAAACAAAAAAAAATTCAACAACAAATCGTACAAATAATAAACAAAAAAACTATAGATTTGCAATAATTAATGAACGTTAAAGTAATAATTTAAAGTTGTATAGAGAAAACAAAAACATTTAAACAACATAATTCCTACAAAAAAAAACAAAAAAAATGAAAATAAACAAGGAAAAGTACACGTCTGTTACAAACATGTGCCACACGTCTGACACACGTCTGCGCCAATGATCCAAACAATTGACACCACACCATTTGACTTATATACCATATACATAACTTATATACTGTACCTACATTATAGGGCATGTTGATCCATTGATTGTAATTAGAGAATAATTAAAGCATAATATTTAGAGAAAAGTTAACCGCTATTACCTAAAGAAACGTTACATTTGCAAAAGAAACATTTATTAAAGCAACAAGAAAAGTGCTGCGGATCCAGTGATAGCGAGGCGAGAATAGTTAGCAGAGGCGACTTAAGGGTGGTTTAGCCGAATTCTTCGAAGAGTCCGCATCACGAAAAGCCGGTTCAAGGTTAGGCTAGAAAATATTTTTTTTTCTTCTCTTCCTTCCTTTTTCACGCTCCTAAGTGCGGCCCAGTTTTTATGCCATAAATTCGGTTCGGGCCGATTCCAAGTCATTTTCTACTCACAATGAAATATTTTTTTATATAAAGAAAAAAATCTCTAAAGCGCGTGAATTCGCCCAATCGAAGTGTAGCTGTTTCTAAATTGTTCTTATAAAATATATATAATTAGATTAAATGTTTGTAATAAATGTAATTTTTTTTTTTTTTTTTTGAATATATCAATCGGTGATATATTGTAGAAAATGTTGCAAATGAAACAAATATTTATTGTAATCCATTCATTAAGATTAGGAATTTTGGAAAAATGGTTAAATTTGTCCTGTGAAGGTTCGTTAAATACAAAAAAAAAATGTTTTCGGACAAATTTGACCTTGAAAACTTAAATTTTTAATTCGTTTTGTCTTTAATTACAAATTATTATTTTGTTTGTTAATTAAGAACGCGTGATGCTGACTCTTAACAAATTACCTAGTAACCAATTAATGATAATCGCAAGGCAATATTAGAGCAACAAATTGTTGCGTTTTTAGGTTTTTTTAGTTGTTGTCATTGTTGTTATTAGACACCCACACACACGTAGAGACACTTACATAAACAAACATTTGGACTGAGATAATTTACTATTTATTTTATGTGTTTTAATTTTTGTTATATATATATAACGATAAGCGGTAGGGGCAGACTGGTGGAGATCCTTAAGTCCTAACAAAAAGGAAAATCTCTCGACCCTGCAACCCTTAATCCTGTGCCGCCCAACAAAAAAAAAATTGTTGAAAATTTTCATCATAACCAATCTTATTGTTATCAATTAATTGAATTAAACATTAATTCTTTTAATCATTTGTGATATTCAACTAAAAAACTAGAAACTATAGAAACTACAAATTAAATCGAACATTCATTGAAACAGACGGCAATAATATTCCGTTATTTATTTTGCTGAAAAACCAAATAATACATACAACTGTTATACAAAACGTATTTGTTTGTTATACTAGAATAGTTTAGCCGTCAAATGCACGCCAGATTCGAATTGCCAAGTTATCTCCTTCCATTAGCCCGAATAGAGCCACACCGCTTTGGTAGCGGCAACCAAACAAATAGTAATACAAATAAATTCCAATCTGCTGCGATAATAAGTGTTAGATAAAAAAACAAAAACAAATCGTTTTGAAGCCAACAATATCTCAATGTCAAAATATTCAAGCTGGATCTGTTCTTGAATGTCAAAGCAAACTTGCAATGAATAAGGATGCGGGCAGCAAATGAATTTGCCAGTGACTAAATACTTAGTAATCACTAATCACTAATCAGTAATCACTAATCATAGAAAATGTGTAAATGTTTAGAAATATGTATAGTTCAAAGGAATGTGCCAATAGCTGTTATATTGTAAATGTTAAAAGCGCGTTAGATTGACGTGTGACGAAGAAAATACAGGTGCAACACTTTTTGTTTGTCTGCACATTTGGTGAGAAAATATGTATAGTTGAATTCACGACTGTTTAGTTTTTTGCAAATTGACAGCAGTTTTGTGACAGCAGCAGCAGCACCAGCCGTTTGTGTCAGCATTTGTCACGCTGAACTGATCCACACGCGATCTTTTCACGCAGAAATACGCTTTTTTTACACTTAAGTACAACTATATATTCAACTTATTTCAATTCTGATTAGATTCAATTTTTAGATTCATATATTATAGAAGAAAAAAAAAACTGCCATTGGCATGCACTCACTAAATACTAATGGAGACATTTTTCTTTTCACTAAACACTAGAAACTCTTGAAGACATGATGCGATTGCTCTATCTTTTCGGATTCACATCTATGTCCAGTCTGATTCCCAATGATTGATACGGTTCCGATTTGACACATTTTCTCTCGTAATTTTACGTTGATATCCGGACAGATTTCCAATGGTTCATTCGTTTCTGATTTGACACAGTTTCTCTTTTAATATCGCACGTTGATATCCTGTCAGATTCTCAATGGTTAATTCGACTCAGATTTGACACATTTTCTTTCTCTCAATTTCACATTGAAATACTGTCAGATAGCCAATCGTTGATTAAGGTCAGATTTAACGTTGGAGTCCAATTTCCAATGTTTCTCAATTTGACAGTTTGCAAAACAAAATCGATTTCGTCACGATTAGGGTTTTCTTGTTAAAAATCGTCAGTTTGCTGGAATTGAATCCTTTTCTTAGTATTTTACGTGTTTTCCGGTCGAATTATGAACATAATAAAAATGGACCATTGACGGCTGATAATAAAAATAAAAGAAAATCGTGTCCTTTTGAGCATTTTCGTAGTCTGAAAGAAAACCCCTCTGCATACGTAGAAACTTGAAAAGCAAGCGTTTTTCTGTTAAAATTACTCACAAACTACCCCCCATCCCCCCATCCCCTCCTCTCTCTGCAAACTTCGATGACCGTAAGTGTAACGTCTATAGAGTCCCTAACGTATGTGTGTCTTTGTCATCGTTAAATTTTCTCCTAGGAATGAACAAAAAACTAAATTAAAATCGCCACATATCAAAACGGTGGAATAGATCAAATAACTTTAATGTAAAGGACGATTTGTTAACAATCAAGGTCATTGTAAAAGTCCTCGGCTGCAGAAACAACATTTAGATAGAGTTTAACATTTCGCATTTCGCTGTAAAATGAATTAATTAAAGTATTATGTGGAATATATTTAACTGTTCAAATGTAAATTTAATTTAATTTAATGGAATTAATTAATTTTGTTAAAGAGATTATGTAAAATATTAACGAACTCAGTTTGTTGAAGTAAATATCCTTATGGTTGTAACTTGCTGATTGCAAATCATTCTCGGTTATTTTAATGGTTTGTGTGTTCCGTTTGGTTTTTCTTCTTTCCAGTTTTTTATTTATTTATTTATATTTAGATAATTCCAAACCATCTCACTGAAATCATATTGGTTCAAAATTTCAATGCAACATCACGATTCTAATAAATAAAAAATCTATATTCGATGATGTTTTAATATTTACAAATACAATATTTAAATAAATAAATTAAATGGAATAATAATGATTATTTATTAAAACGTTCTTAATAATAATTAATAAATACAAATGTTTTAAATTAAAAATTTTAAAAAAGTAACTGTGTAACATTTAGAATAATAAAAACAAAACTGGAAATTTAAAATAAACACTTTCATCACATTTGGGTCGTTTTACTTTCTGCATTTAAGTACACTTTAATTGTTTTTACAGAGTATGGTGACAATTATTGGATTAAAGAGAAATTACAGGTAAATTTTTTTAGCTTCGTTTTATTTAAAAGTGTAAATACATGTAGCAATGAGCAAAATGTTGCAGTTAAGCTCCAGACTGCGCAGGGGTTAGACGTCTGGGAGCTCTGGGGCTCAATTGGAGTCCCAAAAGTAGGAATGGGGACTCAGTCCGATCTCTGGAACTGCGGCTAGGTCCAGGGATGGGGAATGGGACTCTCTGGTCTGGGACTTCGAATACCAGTTCCTAGATGGGAAAAATAGTTTTTGTGTCTGAGAGACTAAGGCCAATCTTTGAATCGGGACTGAGGGAATTGGGATGGTGCATCCTGTTTGAGGATCATCCTGGAACTGGGATTGAAAATCATACTCCTGGGAATGAGAGGTCCTACAAAATGAGAGGGCCCACGATAAGCCACGTCACCGAAGTGAGTGTAGCTAACGCTAAAAAGTCCCCAAGTCCTAGTTCCAGGACTTTAACTGAGCCCCAGAGTTCCCAGACGTGTCCCCCAGTCCTAGTTCCATGACTTTAACTGAGCCCCAGAAGTTCCCAGACTTGTGACCCCCACACTGTCTGCCTCAGAACACATTTGTCCTTTTCAGGACAGCAAAACTCTTACCAAAAAAAGAATATGAAAAAAAAACGCAAGATTCAGATTCCATACTTAAGGCAAAACAAGACAAACTTTCAGCAGAAGTAACAGGCAAGCAGAAACAATCTCGACAACCAGCAGAACAATATAATAGCAAAAAGCGCACGAAATGTCCCTTCTCTAAAATCTCAACGAAAACTTGTTAGCAACTTTCGCGGCAAAATTTCAGAATTTTGTAACAGGAGCGCAGAAACCAGCAGCAGAACATTTTGGGTAATTGCCTGTGCTAAAATTGATTAGGTGGGTGTCTATACTACAATAAATCCCAGCTTAGAAAATTTACAACAGATGGCGCCACTCAAACGTTAAAGAAATTTTTCCTGCTGATGGTTTCTGCTTGCCTGTTACTTTTGCCGAAATTTTGCCTTGAATGTTGCTAACAATTTTGCTTTGAGTTTTCAGAGGAGGGAAATTTGGTTAGTTTGTCTACCGTAAAGTAGATGGCGCCACATAAATTGTTCCCGCCAACTGGGAACAAATATTTAGTTTCTCTACTGTGAAGTAGATGGCGCCACACAAACGTAAATTTTTTGTTCTGCTGCTGGTTTCTGCGCTCCTGTTCCAAATTTCTGAAATTTGCCGCGAAAGTTGTTAACAAATTTTTCTTTGAGTTTCAGCCGAGGGACATTTTGGTAGTATCTTGCAGGCGCTTTATGCTAGTAATTTGTTCTGCTGCTTATGGGGATGGTTTCTGCTCGCCTGTTACTTTTTCTGAAATTTTGCCTTAGTTGTGAAATCTGAATTTTGTTTTTTGTTCATATTCTTATTTTGGTAAGAGCTTTGTTGTCCTGAAAAGAACAATTGTGTTCTGCTTGAACTTTTTAACTAATTGTATGATTAATGTAAAACAATTACAACTTTCTGTTTTACATAATATGACCTATTTCTTGACCCTTTCAAATTTATTGATACATTACATATTTTTAGAACATAACAAAAACACTTTAATAAACTAACGGCGTCTGCGTCGGTGTCTGCATTGGCGTCTGCGTCGATGCTTGTGTCGGCGTCAGTGTCTGCATTGGCGTCTGCATTTTCGTCTGCGTTGGCGTCAGCGTCGGTGTCTGTGTCGGCGCCTGCATTGGACTCTGCGTCGGTGTCTTCTAGGTGGTGGCGTCTATCCGCTCCTTCAAATTCTCATACAACTTGCAAACGCGTCAGTGTCTGCATTGGCGTCTGCATTTTCATCTGCGTTGGCGTCAGCGTCGGTGTCTGTGTCGGCGCCTGCATTGGACTCTGCGTCGGTGTCTTCTAGGTGGTGGCGTCTATCCGCTCCTTCAAATTCTCATACAACTTGCAAACGCGTTCGTTGTGCTGCCAGTTGGCTAAAGCGATCTCATGAGAGTGACCAGGCGAACGGCTGACAGTTTTGAGTGGATGTACCATCTTGAGCATGTGGCGTGTGACATTGTCTCGCGTAAGTTTGCCATAGTGCAGAAATCTCCATTGGCGAATGGCTCGACCATCGGGACCAAAAGAGCGATCTGGTAAAATAAATGATTAGGAGACTTTTTTTAAGCTAGAAAATATCTTTAAAACATTACCAGGGTGTGCAAGAATTAGTCCTCACAATCTAGAGCTACATTTATGTATAAACTGAATAGAATAATTAAACTGAAATTTATTTAACATATTGACGAACTTAAATTATTAGATCTTCGTATATTCTTTACTTTTTACTTCAAATAATAACACGATATTCAATTTCCGACAATTTATTAGATGTTTTATTAGATCGACTGACTTGCTCGGACGTCAATGCACGACTAAATATAAAAATTTGATCGCTGGCTGACATTAATTCGCTTCAAATGTTGACTAGAGTGATTGGTAAATGTGTTTCACTCATAGAAAACAGAAATTTGGGTTTTGTAAATTGATATTGATAATAAACGGTATTTTCATCTGTAGACCTAATTTGGTTTTTGGTAATATTTGATGCTTAAAAACTTGTAATAAATAATTATTGTAAAAAATGCAAAATCGTAGAATATTGTCAAAACTAAAAAAATTATCGTTTTAAAAACTAAAACTACTAAAAACTTAGCTGTTTCTTTCAGCTGTCATGTCAAAATTGAAAGACTGTTTAACATTATAATAGAAATATAAGTTGGTTTTGCCATTGTTGAATAAAAAAATCTATAAATAATTAATTAACGTTAAATTAAAACTAAACGACAAACAAAAACAAAAATTACATTTGGTTTGATTTACTAAATTTCAAATTTAAATCTTAGAATAAAATAGCTAAGCCATTAAACCAAGGTACCTAACTGAGTCATGTCGTCTCCCATTGAGCTTAAGCCGGTGTCTGAATCTTGCTCGGCTGCACATCCTAAAATTAATCTCTTCTGACCCAGTTTGCCAGCGTTCATCATTGAAGCTATATTAACATTTCTTTGGTCAGCATTATTTTGTATAAATTGTGGTGGTGGTTGTTGGTATAAAACTATTGGCGGCTGGCTGCCACCAATCGTGGCCACGTCGTCCAGCTGCCGATTATTTAAACTTAATTGTAACTTTTGGCTAAATGTTGTGATCGAAGGTTGAAGCATTTGTGGGTGTTGGATGGTGGCCAGATTGTGTTGGCCACTCATAAGTGGATTTCTTATTGGATAAGAAAACTGTTTTTGGTGGATGGTGTCCACTTGGTGTGTCCTCGATGTGGCACCTACAATCGTTTGCAATGGCGGCATTGCAATTTCTTGGTGTGGAGCTTGGTAAGTTTGACTACAAACATATTCCTGCGTCAGGACATTACTTTTTGGCTTCTTAATTGGTTCCGGATCGTTACTGGGCGCATCATCTTCTACTTCCCTCAGCAAATTTTCCAGCAGCTCCGCCTTGGCGTCCATTATTTTGTTGGACAAATGAAGCTCTAAATTGATTTTCTTTAGCTTTGTATTCGCCTTTGCTATATCACCGTTTACTTTCGAAAGCTCTTCGTGGATTTGCTTCTCTGACAGCGACGGATCTTCAGACTCGTACCTTTGGATTTTCGCCGACAATCGTACTATAAGCTCCTCTTCACGTTGCACATGCTTGTTGACAGCTATGATTTTCTGCAAAAGCGCCGCCTCTGTGTCCAACAGACCATTCTGACCACAATTGTCGGTAGTCTCAAGTCTTTGTGCCTTTAATCTGTCACAAAACTTCATGGTCAATTCATGCTCTCGCAACAGGAGCAATTCACGCGGCGAATGGTGATTCAGTTTACTGTCATCCGTTTTTTTCTTACAATTCCCCAAGGCGCCTATCCGAAACGCGGAGGACTTTTTATTTGCCGCTTCAATTTCTTCATTGGCATTGTCGATTTCTGCAGCTAAATCTTTGTCGTCTTCTTCCCCGTCGCCGTCGCCTTCGTCGTCGTCGTCATCGTCGTCATCGTGATTGATGTACATCGTCTCAATGTATTTGTCATTATTTGGAAACTTACTGACATCCGTGGATGTTGTGTCTTCTGTATGGACGCCACTGTCACTGTTGCCCTGAGTCACCTCCTTTTCATTCGCCCCATTGTGCAGACCATTTAGATAGGCTTCCAGTAAATAGTTTTTGCCGTATTCACGCTCCCGAATTCGATGACGATCCTCTTCGATTTTGGTAATTTCTATTTCGCGATCCCTGCGGGCAACAGAAATGAATTTAATAATTAGATCAGAAAGTAGACAAGACTTCCGAGGATATATTTACCTCAGCTTTATCAACTGATGTTGAATCGTTTCGCCCTGCTCCAGTATAAGTTTCATCAACTTTTCGATTGTCGCCTTCTGAGATTTTGGGTGGATCGTCTGTGCGTATGTGGCCCAGGTGTTGGTCGTCTTCAGTGCTCGATGTTTACGGCGCCGCACAATGCCACTGCTGATACTGCCAGTGGGAGTGCCGCGGCCACTGTCGCATTCATTGGCATTGGTGTGGCGCACCTCGATTCGACGGAGGCTGAGACGTACCTTCAAGATGTCAAAGGTGATTATTTGTTTCAATTAATTTATTTAAAAATTGAATAAAAACTACAAAATAAATAATTATGATTTAAGATGACCTCTAAGTTAAAGACAGTTTGAGGTCAGCTGAGCATGACAACAACAATTTGATGCAATATGTCCTTGCTTCAAAAGTATTGTGCCTTGATTGCTTGCGAACTTAATTATTTTAATTATAATTACTGCAGTCAAGAAGAAACTTCGGTTTTGTAGGTTAACAACTTCAATTCATGAAATTTTTCTCGCAGTTTCTAATTGTGTCGACACGAAAATGGACCGAAACGATTATGGGCCGAAATGATTATGGGCCATAAACGAAAATGAGAAAAATACGAAAACGAAATTGGACCGAAACAGGTGAAATTGAAAACGAATATTTCAATCATAATAAAACTTTAAAGGTCTTACCTCCGCTTGCGCTTCTCCCCATGAATTCCATATTTGCAGAATGTTGGTGCGACCGTCCAGAATTTGTTCCACCCGCCTCCATCGCTCCGTTATCACATAATCGCAACTTCGACCAGCTGGCGGCTGCAGTTGTTCTCCATCCGGCTGCTGTTGTCCACTAAAGTTAACTTCCTTCAATAAGGCCTCCACCAGCTCATCGCATGTTGTTTGCTCTGTGATGCCACTAATCCATCGAGGCTCTCCACGTACCCACACTGGTATTTCATCGGACACGATTCTGCAGTCGGACATTGATGATCAGCATATGGAGCTGGAAAATAAATGAAGTTATCCAAAGGTTAACAAGCTATCAATTATGCATCTTTAAGACAATGTGGGAGATTGAATATTTGTTTTAAGGTAGGGCTCAGATTTCAGAAGATCATTCACAGAAAAGAGCGGCCTAGCCTGAGTCCCTGTCCCAGTCCCATTGTGACGCCATCCAAATACGTTATTGTTAATATAATATAAAATCTACATCAGAGATCTTATCCGGCAGGACAAAGAACAAAGGACAAAGAGCGAATTTACATCCAACTCCTGGGCAGTGAAGTAAAATTCCTATCCAGAAACGAGCTACAGGGAATCTGAATTGATACAGAATGGGATTATCCCCGACAGACAATTTTCTGCCACATTGGACATAACAAAATCGCTTCTAAAGACCATCATGGGCTTGTCAAAGAACCTGGTGATCTAACGCGATGGGGACTGGTACAAACAGTAATCTACCATTGCCTTGGGCTCTCATAGGCCTCGTAATTAACTAATAGTAATAATTATATAAAGGAAAGTTGAGTTGAGTAATAAATCAAGCAAAGACTCAAGATAAAATATTTCTTAAAGAGTTAAAAAAAAAAAACTTGTCATAGAAAAGTAAATAAAAAATGTTTGCCAGCAACTTGGAGTGGCAAGAAACCGTTTCTGCATCGAATGCAATGCCCACGGGTAATGCACGCCAAACATTCACTTTTCTGATATTTCTCTCGGTCTTACCGCTCGTGGCTCTTTTTCTAAATAGCAAATGTTTACATCATGCTTTTATTAAGCAGGTGAGACGCAAAGGTAAGTAATATTGATATATTGGTTATTTGCAAAAGGGGGTAATTGAATATTCATTGTAAACAAATTGCACAGGTGAATAATCAATACAAAGTTATTGGCAATTACAAAAGTGCATTAGGCAAATAAAGCCGCTCAAGTTATGTTCCAGGCGAGAACGAACGTTTCTGTGATGATTACAAGATGATCTAGCACCATAAGATCGACCCGATTCAAATCTTATGTCTGACGTTAATAGCAATTTATAGGAAGCATTTTTTGTTTACCGTCAACAAAATTTAATGTTAAACCATTTTCCGTTATGAATTCCGCGCGAAATTCTTCGCTTCGAGTCGAATTTAAAAAAAAAAAACCGTTAAAAGCATTCACAGTGTCGCGCCTTAACGTGCGGAGGCCGAGTAATAGCCCATCTCAAGCCAATCAACAGCTTGCCATAAAAATATCTCTTGCATATTATTTTCTTAAACGCCATATTCTGAATGCACAAAATGCAATAAATTTTTGCTTAAACTGCATACGCATCGTCATTTCACACTTTAGACACTTGTTGCATCATTTTAATGCAAATCTGACGTTCTGCCAGTATTAAGCGAAAACAGCTTCAAAAATGTCAGGTCCATTGGCAGTTGCTTAGATTGCACAATTTCAACGGTTCTTTTTCACAATTTTCCACACCAATAAATTATTTAGATCTAAAACAACGAGAGAGAAAAAAACGTGAAAACAACAAACAATCTAATGACAGTTAAATAAACAATAATGTCTTTGAGCAAAATGCAAGCGACGCTGCAGTACAAAAGTACTGTCAAATGAGTGTACAACATAATTTAGTCATGCATAATTTATGTAGTCATAACATAATAGACATGAGTTTAAGTAGGTCGGTGGTGTAAAGAGGCAGGAGATACAACAAGCATAGAAGTGAATGCATTTCGTAGAGACACAAGACACGAATGGAGAAAGAAACACTCCAACAACCATAGACCTTCCATGTGAAAATGAAGATCACAAAGAGGAGATTAGAAGTCACATTTCACTTTATTCACAGTGACTCACGCTTTTATTTTGCAATTGCAGGCTATTTGGCATATAGGCAAGACCTACAGACCAATCTCGTCCCGCTCCGCCGCCGCCAAAGCCTAGCTGCTTCGGTACTCGCGACCAATACACGAAGAGACTTTTGTAGATTGTGAGAGGCGAAATGGCCAGACCCAAGATCCAGACAACTCAATTTGTATGGCAAATCTCCCTACAGCTGATGAGAAAGTACAAAATTATGACACTAAATCAATTACCAAAGGCACAAGTGACACTTTGACACTGAAACTACTCAAAAATGACAGACCATTTGTGTATTAATTAATCAAATTGAATGCACGAGTAATTGAGATTTAATAAAATACAATCGTTAACTTTAATGTCCTTGTTTGTCATTTCAGGATGAACTGCCTTGCATTTTCCGGAATTACACGAACTAGTTTAGTTTGGAGGTTTGTTCCAGGACGCAATTAATTTAACATTTACATTTGGTAACAGTAGAATTCGGATGGTTTTCAACACGTTTTTGGAAAAACTGTCCTTGTCAATACGAAAATCAAACAGCGAAACAAAAAAAATAACAATTTATATTGTCTGACAATAAATGTCAAATTTCGTTAATAAACTAATTTTTAAACTTTTAACAACATTTTATTGAGGAATTGAAAATTGTTTTACATTAAAACAATCATTAAATGTTTAGAAACAATTAACCAAACTCGCAAGGAATATTCAAT
>JANSTS010014244.1:95608-173309 GCA_026546915.1 Sylvicola fuscatus
AATGATTCAATTAATAAATTATGAATTATATTTGCAATCACTCAACCCGACAGACTTTGTCCTGTCCAAAATATCAAAATGTTCCCGAAACTCTCACTTAAAATTCCCGTTTGTATAATTTTATCTCAAAATGTTCCCAAAAGTCTCTCTTAAACCAAAAATCCGCAACTCAATCAAAATTTCATGGTTTTCATCAGCCAAATGAAATTATTTTAAATTTCTGTACCACATTTGGGTTAAAAAATACAAATGTAGACAGTTACTGAAACGGTGTAAAAGTATTTCCATCAAATGGGCATCAAAAGAAAGTAATTTGACGGAGAAATGGTAAGACATAAACCAAACAAGGTTTATTTGATTGTTGTAAGACTAAATGCGAAAATTCGTGGAATAGAATTGAGAAATGGACAAAGTCTTTAATAGAGCGAGACCAGTGACTTGCGCCCTCCATAAAGCATTTTCGCCTCCCCGCATTCTTTCCCTAACAATTATAATTCAATTTAGAATTAACATTTTGTAAAATATAATTTTATACGTAGATAGATTAAAGAATGAATTGAACGGCGACGAGACGTGTTCAAAATCTTAATTATTTTGTCCACGGTACAATGTTGGGTCGGCGCAGCGCGGCCGCGGCGCGGCGGTTCATTCACCTCCATATCAAGCAACACTTGCAAATACGTTTAAATACAAGAAGTGTTGAACCAAAAGAGCAGTGAACTTCTCTTAAAATCGTTTGTTGTTCTCACTCGGCCGTACTGCAAGTTTGTCATTTGGTGAAAAATGTAAAAAAATATAAGTTTTAGACGAATTTGAGCCTATGGCGAACAAACGAAACAATTTGCAATCATGTTTGAGCACCTGTTTGCCATGCGCGTTTAATTTAGTTTAAATATTTGGATTAAAATTTACTTATTGAGCTTTTTTAATTTTTGCAGTAAGCCAAAGGTCCTTGACCTAGTTAAACGGTACTGCAATGACCGAAACGAGACGAACACTTCTGTCGTCCATCCCTTAACTGACCAGATCTAAGGGTTTCCTAAGGGTTGTCAAGTGAATGTCAAATAGAGGGAATATCCCTGACAGGTTTTTAGTCAAAATATATTGGTCTTTAACTGCTTTATTTTGATGTTGTCTTGACATCTAAGACATCTTGTAAAGATCAGCTGAATTAATGTCAAGTTGTTGCCCTTTGAAGTCGAGCATTGAAAGAAAGTTTTTTTTTTTCTTAATTGTCACCACATTAATTTATGCTAAATTTTTAACGGAAACAACGACATACTTGGCTTAAGCCAACTTTCAGAAATTCACGCAATGTTGATTTTGTTAGATTCTAATAAGCTTTTAAAGTGCTTTTCTTTAAAGGTAATATTGTTAACACCTAAACATCTTGAGATGAACTAAAATTCATAACACTTTCAGCAGTCATGCTGACCAAATCTTCGGGAGAACAACATTTGCGTGCCTTATTTGTTTCTGTACTTGATTTAAAGCAGTTTTATGAACAGCTCAAAGCATTAAAGTAACGGTTATTTAATTGAATATTTTTGTTATTGCTAATTTGTTTCAATTTTATAATTTAATTTACCGTTGGTGCGTCTAATGACTCACGAAAATTTAGTAGCAATAAGCTGTCGACGATAATTTGATTGGCATAATTAGTTTAAAAATATATTATAAATGAAACTGCAATTTGGGCAGCATAAAATGCTGATGATTGTTTAGCTCAATCAATTTTTGCCCCTTAAGTCATGAGCAGCTTAAGAATTAGCTGGACTTAAGAAGAACAAACAATCCCGAAGCTTTGGCATTCGCGGTTCACCACCGATCCTACTATTGTCGCGTGCGTTGCTTACCGAAACAAAAGCAAGCCACCTGAAGCAAGTGCGATTCTAAGACTGCAGACAAAATGATTGGTGGGAATGTCTAGCGAAAAACCCAACGACAGACCGTGGACTATGGTTCCATTCAGCCAATGTAATAGACATTTCAGCCTTGACTGCGTACGTGATGTATGACAGTAAGACAAAATATATATTATTCACAATTAATTATTCAGTTTAATAAAATCTTTTCGCTTACTTTATGGTCGTCGCTTTGACTTGGCTGGATGTGTTGGGCACTTGCCCAACCATGCTCGGCACTGGCTGAATGAGTTCACGTACAAACTCGGCACGAATCACAATGAAACTAATTTGAAATTTGAATCAGACGAACGACACGACTCGACGTTGTACCGCTTCAAGCGTTCCACCACAACTGAACAAATGATTTTCGCGGCAGGGAAAGTCGAGCGTGACTTTGAGCGGCGCTGTGCAAAGCTGGCGTGAGTTTTTTGGTTTTGGAATTTGATCAAAAAGGTTTTTTTTTGTTTTAAGATTTGGCGGCGGCGTCGTTTTTCTTTAATTATAACGTTTTTTTAAAACCAAATTGCTGGTTACTTCAAGTGTAAAATATTGAAATTTCGGTTTTAGTTTTTGTATAAAACCTTGTAGACAATTCAAGATAAAAGAAGACTACAAAATATATGAAAAATATGTATTTTAGTCATCTTTGACTGAAATTTGTGTCAAATGGCTTATACAATTCATTAAAAATTAAAAAAATTCAAGTTCGTTAACACAACCTTGAAAAACATGTTTTTTTAATAATTTCCAACATTTTGAGTTAAAAAACAAATTTTCTGATCAGGATTTTCAAATTACTATTCAGATTTTTTATGGTTTTGACCTTTTTAACAAAATGAGTTTTTCAACAATAATACTTCAAGGCCAACAAACATATTTAGTGATGAAAACATCTTGAAATGCATAATGGGGAACCACCAATTGGAAATTTTTTCATTCGCAGTGACAAAACTTAATTTTTGTTTAAAAAAAAGAAGGAATTTTTAGTAAAATAGTTTAATTAAATAAAAATTTGAATTAGGAGGTGTTAAAAAATTGTTTTTTTGTTACAAAGAAAAATAATTGTGGTGAGTATATGAAAGAAACAAACTCCCAAATGACAATGATCGCAACATAAGTACATTCCATAATTGAATACTTGACTTGGCGTTATGACATTATGACTAACAAACAAACAAACAAACAAAAAAAGTCATAAACGAATGGCAAGACATTCAAATGCATAACAAACGCGCTCGGCAACACAATGGTCAAAAAAAGAAAGAAAAGAAAAGAACTTGTAGCAGCACTTGGCTGTGCGTGCTTGTGTGATTTACCACTCCTACCTTCAATTAATGTGTATACCGCATAATTATCCAACTGCACTGCAATGGTAACTTCAACTTCTGCACAAGGTATATGAGTTGTCAGCAGCTCATCCCAGCTGTTCTGTTATTGTCACTTTGATTTCTGCGTGCATTTAACTCACATAGCACAATTGAACACAGTTTAACAACTCCAAAAAACAAAAAAAACGAAAAAAACTATCCCTCGGGCGTCTTTGCGTGAAAAGAACTCGCCGAGAAGAACATTATCAAGTAATCACGCAAGGTACCACTACCAAACAGACGGTCAGCGGCTATTAAAAACAAAAATAAGAAGGCATTTACAACTTTTAACGAGCGGAATAAATGAATGCTCGCCGCGAAACGCGAAACGCGACCGCTAACTAATACGCTGGTGAATTAATTAGCCTGAGAAAACACGACAATACCATTGTGTGTATGAGCGTATCGGTAATGGTCGGATGCATGTAAAGTATCAAATTTTGGGCAGCAGGTGTATGCCGATGCAAGTCAAAACAACAACTGACGGCGGACTCCTAGTATGCCTAGAGGTCTCTGCAAAATGAGCAGTCACGACTTTGTCGAGTCGCCCCACTCTCCGCCACACGAATCACGGATACGGCCCACAGTCCAGGGGCCCAGGCCACATGACACAGCTGATGCCCCTTATGCCGTGCTATGTGAGCGTGAAGCGTACGGATTGCTGATGAGCGCGCGAGGCCGATCACAAAACACTCATGCGCCGATGACTCAACAGTCATGCCAAGCCAAACGGAAAGGAAACGATGTCTATGGTCTTAGGTCTACACCCGCGGTTCACGAATAGGGGGGTCGCGACCCAATTTGGGATCGCTACCGACTTCAATTTGCTTCAGCGCTAACTTGATGAGCTTTCAACTGTTTTTCTGTCATTTAACGAATTTGCAAATTTAGGACTTTTCATATAAAACTACCGTTCATAATTTCCAAGGACATAATTGACAAGTCGTTAACAACATAACGTCAACAACTCATTAAACAGTTTATGCAATTTGAAGTAGAGGACTTACTAAGTCTATTGACACAAAGTTGCAACATAAACACTTAAAGAGATTACAACAAACACTTGCTTGAGCAACTCAATATTTCAAAACGTCAAAAAAAATTTAAATTTACTGTTATATTTTATAAATATTTTTTTTGTATTATCAATTGAAAACGTCTTTTTCGTTTTGTGAAATTGTCGGTTGGCCTTGATGATCGACCAGGGGTCTCAAGAACGAAAAGGTTGAGCGCCACTGGTCTCAATGAATGCGTAGCACCGCAGCATATTCCATATTGCCACATTAAAATGTACGGCTGTACCTTGCCGGAGCTTGGAGTGGCGTCTTAAGTTGACGCTTCGTCGCATATCGTTCCAATACTTAAGTGAGGTATGGGCACTGAGTTGTAAACGTTACGGCAGAGGTTACACGGTCGGAAATTCGTCACATTCCCATCAAATTCTGTTTTGTTTTTTTTTTTTGTACGGCCACAATTTACCTTCGACAGGAAATTTTTGGTTTAACGACCATTTTTAATACAAAAAAAAACCTCAGTCTTCAGTTTTTAGTTATTTTTTTATGAAATTTTAATTTGACATTTTCTTGTGAAAATTTCAGAAAACAATTTTGTTTTGCTTGATTTGAGTTTGATTGTTTTGTGGGACTTATGCATTTTCAGCAGCCCTAGAAACGCATCAACATAATTATGCGCGAACAACACATTCACATCCGGTCGGCGAACACTACCAGCATTTCACATTACCGCACGCAGTCAAAAGACGTTGAAAACAAAGTCCGGTCATGCAAATAACCGCAATTCTGAGTTGAGCCACACAAATAATGATCTTTGTAAAAAGTCCGGTGATCGCATGTTGCCGTAGCTTCAGCCTCCTGATCGAATCAATGTTGTTTATTCCGCTTTGTACCGTTATTCTTTTAATTAAATTGATCATTGTAAATTTATTTCAACTCTTAAACGTCAACCAGTAGGCTGCTGCTTAAGGCAAATCTTAAATTTGACAACAAAGTCCTTACAAGAGCAAAACAGTTGCATAAAAAATTATGCAAAAATTTTGGAATCTTGGAAAGGTTTTAGTAATTAATGGAAATGAATCCTGAATAACTTAGATCCTTGATAATGGTTCAGGCTTTAGGCCTAAACTTATAGCTTAGGCTTTAACTCAACTGTCAACTGATTGGTAGAACAACTTTGCGGTGATCAAGTGTATCCTAGAATCGATAAGTTCCTACAATCCTGTAAAACGTTATTACAATAGTTACATTCAACTCCTAGTTGTGTCCTTAAGCAAAAACAATTCAATTATGATGATAAATTGTGGGTGCATTAATTAACATTTATGAAATTTTGCCGAGTTTTGACAGTTGTGAAAAAGTAACAACTTTAAGGTCGATAACTTGACTCAAGAGAAAGTAAATAAAACAAATTTGTGGCGTCTAAATATACTTAAAAGAATAAATAAAACTTAATAAGCAACTTACCTTAAGTAGAATCCGCCCAAAGCTCGTTCAGAATCTCTTCACATGAAATTTGCACCATCCATTCAATTGTGGCTTCGTCTGTGATGGCCAGGCACTTCATCAGTTCAACAGGCGCTCGCTTCCGCTCCGAAGTTTCTTCTTTGTTGAATGATTCGGCCATACAAGCCGCTCCTGCTGTTGACACTGCTGTTATTTCTCCACTTGCGACAAAGAAGCGGAAGAGTCAACAAAAGGAGTTGCAGCGTTGCATATGTTATTCTGAAGCCCCTCAATTAGAATAACAAAAGACAACCACAAACACACAGTTTAAGTGCAACGCGTCTTAGAAGCAGAAGAACAGATTGTCCTACCTTGGTGGCATATAAAAAAACTGCTGGGCACCCAAATTGAAACCTTTTTTTTTGGACTTCTAATCCGAAAAGAATTCCGGTTCCCGATAATCATTCATCTGGAGAAAATTTATCCGGTTTTCTTAAAGAATCTTAAACAAAGTTTGGCATATTGTGCAAAGTTTACGCCAAATTACGAGACGGCAATAGAAAAGTATTCCGTACAAAAGGAATTGTGTAGGTCAGTGATTCAAAAGAACAAGAACACTTACAACGGTGGTTCAAGAAAGCCTACACTTGAACGACTCTTCCGTGGGCGTGTCGAATTGCTTTTGTTGCCAATTAAATTTTAATTAAATTAACTAGTCCAAAATTAGCGCATCCAAAAAAAACACGCGGCAGGGAGGCCGACGCATGATTTTATAAACGTCAGACTCGTTCGACGTTTGAAGACAAAACGTCGATGTAGTGCGTGAGAGTTTGACAGAAACATAAATTCGACCTTGAAACTTGGACGAAAAGCACTCAATAGAGTATTCCCACGAAAGATTTGCATCTTCAAGCATACAAAAATCAATTAGCTCAAGAACTAAAGACTACTGACCACTTACAGCGAAAGGAGTTCGTTGAAAGGATTTGAGAACATCAAGTTGATGCAGTTTTTTTTCTCGAGGAAAAAATCATCTTCATAGAGAATCGTCCTGGTGGTTTTGGTAATCGACGGAATTGTCGCATTTGGGGTTCAGGAAATCCCAAAACGTGTCAATTTGGTGCGAATTTTGGTATGAAGGTATCATTGGACCATTTTTTATATGTGCCAGCCGTGGAGGCCATTTACCTGATTTTTAATTATGATTAAATGATGATTTAATAAAAAAATTACAAAATTTAAAAAAATGTGTTTTCTATCAAAATTACTACTTTTGTGACTTTTCGGACACCCTTTTTTTTTTTGTTCAGACTAAGAAATATAAATCAAATATTTGATTTGGTATTTTATTATGCAAAATAAAAGTAGTTCCCTCGACCTTTTACAAATATTGTTAAATTTATAGTTATCAATCCATGTTTTTAACCAATAGTTAGTTCACTAACAGTAATTATCATAATTTATTATCAGACATTTCTATTAATATTATTAATATCAACCGTTATTGCTAACTTATTCATTTCTCTATGTAACAAAAGTGGCATAAATGAAGACTTAAAATGGAATAAATTAATAAATTAGCTCCTACTGTCAACATTTTTACATTCTAACACTTAAAGTTGTACGAAAACAAATGACGTTTCAATTAAATTCCTTTAAAACAGAGATTTTTGTCACGTGCATATCACAGCAGGACGAACAAAAAGTCAAGTAAGGTAATTAACAAAGCAAAAAACGATCAACCGAGTCATCCAAAAACGTGTTTTAACGGTGAAATTTTAAGAAAGTTGTTCATAAATAGATTAAATGCAATTTTGGATTTATTAACTTTTGAAATTACTTGAATCCTCTATTTGGGAAATTTTGATTGTGGCTCAGTTTCGTTGTAGCCGAGCGCCAATAAGTGGAAACTATACTACTCGCGTCCCGTAATTGGGAAATCACATTGTAAACATAAAATTAGTAAATGGGAAATAGGCTTCAACAAATAAGAATCGTTAATTCAAATGCATCGATAGACTGTGGGAATAAAAAATAAAAATACTTTTTTTTTTCCAAAAATGGAAATTGATCAGTTTTGTCCGCCCTGTTCTTGGATTAGTTCGTCGCAAATCTTTACCAGCTGCTCGTTCTCATTGGATTTCTGTGCCAGCTGCTCGATGAACGAGTTCTGCTGCACTTCCATCTTCCTGATAGTTGCATTCAGTCTGGCCACCTCCATCGAATGATTGCGATTCATTGTGGCCAAAGTGGTGTTGGCACTAAAGCAAATTTGATTAAGAAAAAGCACAAATTGAAGAAAATTTCCGTCTTACATGTTCAATTGTTGGATTGCATGGTTCTTCATTTTCTCGTAGCGCTGTTCCTGCAGTGCCAGGTTCTCCTTTAACGACATGTTAGTCGAGAACATTTTGGTGTCACTTTCTTTCAACTGTTCGATGATACGCTTGGCCTTGTCATATTTCCTTGCAAAAGAAAATCCAATGTCACTAAAATCATAATTACTGGCGTAATGAACTTACAGAATAAGATCAGAGAACGTCGCCTCCAGTGACAGCAGATGCTGATTGTTGGCGTCACGGTCTGCCTGCACCACGGCCCCCCGTTGTCGTTCATCCTCTAACTCGGCTGCAATTTCAGCAATACTCTTTTCATATGCACCAATGACACTACTGGAAATCGCAATTAATTGGTCAGTAAATTGTAATTCTTTGAATTTGTGGATAAAAACAAACTTCAGTTCAACAATGGTGCGATCTTGTTCTTTTATTTGCTTCATGAGTTTTTCTGTTGTGTCAATTGTACTGGCCATATCATCTGATTTCAAGGAGCAAACTGGAACGCCCTAAAATGAGATGTGATGAAACATTGAAAAATTGAATCCTGCGGTATGTAACTTACAGACAGATTGTCTGGAGATTGTGGTCAAATATTCGATTGCCTATAAAAAAATATAAATCCATTTAATAACCCAAAACAAGGATTGGAAACGGGACAAATTGACACTTGGCAAGACATTCCAGTTCACGCCATTTGACAGTAAAGTGTGGCGAGTCTCTCCCATGAGAACATTCCATGGAAGACATTCGCCACACGTCGCGATCACTAGTGGAAGAACAATCTTTGTGACGTTTTGTTTTTGGAAACAGGGTCAATTGGACCCGTCCAAAACTATGTCCATATATGGACGACAAAAATTAAACATATGCAACTGTCAACATAAACAAGGCCATTTACTGAATCTGTGTCGATTCTTCGTCATCATTTGACTTTATTTATTATTTTAATAAGAAGAAGACGTTTTTAAGCAAAAGATTGATTATAAATAACAAGAAAAACAGCCTATTTACCTTTTTTGAATCGAGTTCAAATTTAAACTAAAACACAATGAAAATGTGTCAAATTGTAACAAAACACTTTTCTCAAGAGATCACTGAACGCTGTTTCGTATTTTATCTTTGAAATCAGCTTTATTTATATTTATTATATTTAATTACAGCTGGAATTGTGCCGCCTACTTCCTTTTACTTCCCAAGTTTTAATTTGTAATCTCCTAATGATTTGGCAGCTGTCACTCTATGTCACTGACTCATTGAAGTTTAGTGATGGCAAATCTTTCAACTACTCAGTACTCAATACTTTATTACTTTCAGTTCACAAATTGAACTCCGAACAGTTAACGGTTAATATTTGCAAAGGGGATGAATTAAGATTTGTCCTAAAATCCTTCTAAGACCTAGAATTTGTAAAACAGTTTTGGCAATACACAAATATTGAAATTTATCTTCTTCAATAGTTTTAAATAAATAACAACAAAGTAACAAAGCTTATTACTGTTGCAAATAAGGAATCTCTTGAAATTAAATTTACAAGAGGTGTCAACATAAAAGATCCAATTAAGCAAAAGAAGCTCTTTCGAGGCGAGAGTATTTGTTGTTCGACGAATCACGTTAACCTTGACCTCGTGCAAACAAGTTACCCTCTGCAAATCGATACTCACCAATGGTGTGAGTCACAGTTATTTAAAGAAAAACATCCCCAGAAGTCAGTTCAAGTCGCACCGCTTATTGTCACATATTTTCTGTTTTGATAAATCCTCAAAGAACAACAACTAATTAGGTCAAGTATGTTGTAGCTTCGCAGGACACAAGTACGTGAATGTCAGAACAGTTGCGCGTGCACATGTGATTGTTAGCAAGAGTGAATCGTTCTACCCGCCAGTCGTGTGTCGAGTGTCCTGTGATATTAGTTTTGTTGTCAATAAATAGAAGGCACCAACCAAAGGATGGCTGTCAATCAGCACAAGCTGGAATATCTGAAATATGCCCGCGAAGGCATCGCCATGTGGCTGAACAATGAGCCGCAGCGCTCCGAAGATCATTTCAAGGCTGGCATTGACAACACATTAGTACTGGCCGGCTATTCGTTCATACTTTGCATCGTAAGTGGGATCTTTCTACCCAAGAACCGTTTGGATGGTCTCCCATTGGAATTGATTACGTCCCAAAATAGAGCTTATTGATTTTTTTTCTCTACCAATATGAACTGTCTTTGCGTATTGACCATCGTCCTTTTTGACAAGTGTCAAGCCGTTTTAAAGTGTGCTCCTTTTCCAGAATGGACTCATTTCCTTTGAGATGGACAAAATCGAAGAGGCTCATGTTATGCTGCGCGAGCTTGAGAAACGATGCGCCGCCGACAGCTTCTCCTGGCTATCGTCCGTCCGCGTCAAACTCTTCGGCGGCTACAGCCAAACGAATTTCTCGACGGTGGCGCTTGAGAACAAAATCATTTTGGCGGACTCGTACCTTTGTTCTGCCATACTCACCTTCCTGACGCAAGACATAACCGGGTAACTGAAAATAATTGGCGAATTAATGCAAGTAATGCTAATTGTTTTTTTTTTTTTTTAGATTAATGAAAGGCAGCTGGTTGCTACGGAAGTCCTGGAGACTCTACAACAGCACGTACAATCAAATTTATGAGATTTTTACAAGAACCGTTAACACTAATTGCTCCCGTCCTCGTAAGGCCTGCACTTCAATTGTCAATTAAATCAAATAAAAGGCACGTCCTGTTTTTTTCTTTTTACAGCTACTCCGCCCAGTTACACGAAACACCCGTCCCGATCGGTTTCAGTACAATTTAACGCGTACAACGACAATGCCACTGACACAAATCAGTAAGCAAAATCAATTGGGATTCGTTCCGCTTCCATGTGACAATGTACTTTTGCAGGATATCCATCATTTCATCGCACCAACACAATGCCTTTTCGGGTCCTCTCGCCATCGATGAGACTAGAGAATTTGAAGCGCCTTCCAGAGATGCTTTGAAACTGAATCTCGCCATTAATAAAACCAACGGTTTTGTTAAACAAACGCCACTCTCGTGTCCGGACGCTGATAGCGACTCATCCAGCAGCAAACATCTTCCCAGCAGGTATACCTGACTCCAACATCCTCACATTTATAAGACGTTTATACGTTTCAGCAGCCATAACAGCGTGGACAGCGCCAAAATCACGCGACTCATGGGAGCCATCAGCTTCGGCTATGGAGTCTTCCAGCTAAGCGCCTCACTGCTGCCGCAAAATTTTCTGCGTATTGTCAGTTTCTTTGGATTCGAAGGAAACCGTGATCTTGGAGTCGCCTGCCTTATGTATGCCCGCAAATCGAATGATATGCGATCTTCCCTTGCCACGTCAGTCTATTCTATTGTCTCCTTGAACAAATGATTCACAAAAAACATTTTTAGGCTGGCTCTTCTGTGGTACTACACATTTGGCGTGCAACTGTTTGTCGTCGATGATGGACACAGTCAAAAGGAGATAGCCGCCGCCTCGTTGCTGCTCCTCGAGTCTGAAGCCGAATACGCCACGTCGGCAATATTCTTATTCTTTCGCGGACGTGTGGAACGTTTAAAGGTGCATTTTGCCATGAATAAGGAGAAAGTTGATGTTAAGGATTAACAACTTTTCTTAGGGCAAAATACTGGAGGCAATCAGTGCTTACGAACTGTCTTATCGGACTTCGGCGCAACGGGAGCTGCAGCTGTTGTGTTTGCACGAGATGGCGTGGTGTCGCCTCATTCAGCTGGACTTTACCAATGCATCCAGGCGGTTCGATCAGTTGCGCGGCACCAGTATCTTCTCTAAGGGATTCTATGCGTACATGACGGCTATTTGTCAAGGAGCATCCGGCAACTTCAGTCGGATTGTGGGACTACGCAAAGAAATTGTGGACATCATGAGCAAATCAAATCAAAAGGTCAAATCAATTAGGAGACGTCCTTCAATCACTAAATTACAATTGCTTGCAGGACACGCAAATTGGACGCTTCATTACTCGCCGCATCAACAAGTTCCCCATCAATTCCACGACGATAACGGACGTTTGCTACTGGAAGTGCCTGGTGTACGAGATGCTCTTCTTGTGGAGCACAATGTGTTGCATTCACGATGATGGCTTGCGCGCCATAATTGCTGGTGAGATTACCTGTGATTTTAAGAAATACCTTTTTTGTAATTTTATTGTTTTTTTTTATAACTGTCAGATTGTGGCAATACCGCTTATGAGCCGACCATCGGATTGGCGAGTCTTGTCCGTGGCAGTGCACTGACTTGCTTGAAAAACTACTGCGATGCAATTGAGTCGTACCGGTAATTGTTTTTTTTTAATTAAATCAACTCCCTTTTGACCTTGAAGTGGTTGGTCATCGAAAGGCCTGAAACTCAAAAAAATGTATTTAAGGTCAAAAAATTTAATTGCCAAAGTCAAATAAGTTTTTTTTTTTACATTTTGAAAACGTCAAGGATTTTTTGTTTATTTATTGATTTATAATCTTTTAGTGAATGTATTCAAAAGCGTCTTGAGTTGACTATCGAAGACATGCACGTCTCAGCCTATGCAAACTACGAGCTGGCTATTCTGTTGTTACGCTCCAACCAGGGGGTAAGTTCCTTTGAGCCTTCAGAAGTGTAAAGTTTTCAACAAATTTCTTCTCTAGACAAAACAGGAGGCCAAACGGCTGTTGACTGAGGCGCAATCGATTAAAAATTACGACATGGAGAATCGTCTTAATGTCCGAATACAAAGAGAACTCTCGCACATGACGGCGTAAACAAATTCTTTGATCTTTATGCAACAGTAGTGAACTGCATTTTTAAATGAAACCACCACTTACTGCACCATAGAGCTAATTTATGTATTTATGGAATTCTTATGATTCATAGATCAATTTTGAACCTTTAAAGTTAAACATGACAATTCGTAAAAACAAAAAAAAAGCGGTAAAGAGATATTTTTCAATAAATTTACGGTTTCCGACACACAAACGTTAGCATAAAACCAGTTTTCCGGAAAATGTATGTTCTTCGAGAAGATTTTCGGGCAATCTGCTGGCTTTCAAAAAATTCGCGCTAGCCCCGCCAATACGTGATTTACAATTGGAACCACCCCATTCATTATACACTTTACTGGAGGATCTGCTCTCCAGACAGTAGAGGCGTTTGTTTGCAATAAAAAAAAATGTCCCGGCGAGGTGAAGGGTGACATTACGAAAAGCTTTATGAAGCCAAAATGTGGCTTCCATCTTATACTTTGTAATTGCATGTATTTTTGAAGAAATGTTCTATTATATACTTGTTGAAAATGGTATTTTACCTACATTTGTTTCGATTAAATAAACGACAATAAAGATACATTTGGTGAATTTATGATTGAATTTGATCCTTTATCGCCTTAATGTTAAATTTCAATCATTTGGGACGCAGCTTCTTCTGTTTTTTGTCATAACATTCAATTCTACAATTTCTCTTAGCAGATTCTTCAAATGTACCAGGCTAGCAAAAACAGCAGCAGGACGACGATCCGGTTGACGTTGCTCTTTTTAATTGTCCTACGCATGCGCAGTTCCGCACAAACACAGCAAAACATTTGTGATTCTGGTTGCATGGTACAGATTGTATTGAAAATGAAAAAAGTGTTTTAGAATATCATCTTAACAACAAAACCAAGAAAACTGAACTCGTAAGATGTCGAATTCGTTGAAAATGCACTCACCGCTGCATTAAAACAATCAGAACAGAACATCGTTTGATAAATTTTATTGTAATAATTGTAATTCAAGGTCGCACGTGCAGCTAGTGGACTTTCACATCACTTTCCACCATCAACATGTGACTTCATAGCCCTCCTCCTCCTCCTCTCAGGACGTCGATCGTTTAATTGATTGTATTTACACAATATGTGGGATACACTTATTTTTTGTTTTTTTTTTCATTATTAATTAGTTAATAAATTGTATTTATTTATTTTTTGTGGAGTCGTAAGCTTGTTTTTTTTTTGATTTTGGTTTCCGTTTGTTTATTTATGTGTATTAAGCTGTCATTTAACAAAAACATTTTAAATATTGTATTTACATTACTTGTTTTTCTTAATCATTTCTTCTTTTTTTCTCATTTAAATATCTTGCTTGTATTATAGGAATCTTAAAGCTAAGTCAATCAAAATTCATTGATTAGTGAACCGTTTTTTGTGTAATGCGCATTTAGATTGCTCGACTTTACCCATTCAACTTGAATTGTTTGTTTGTTTTCTATTCTGTTTGTTTGTTTGAATTTTTTAGTTTGTGGACGAGCAGTATCACTGTATTGCATTGCCTTAAAAATGAAAATGTTTTTTTTTTTTATTGGATGATTAAATGCATTTTGAATTGCTTTTAACGTTAAAATCAAAAAAAAAATTGGGGAAAAAAAAAACTCATTTCGGGACGCTGATTGGTTGAGACCGAAAGCTGAAGGCCAAATATTTCTTTTTTCGCACATTCCTTTTTTCACTGGTCTGCGAGCGTCTGTCAGATAAACGAAAAAATGAAATAATTACAATATTTTATATTTTTAAGACAAAAAAAATATTGAAACAAAAGAAATGTTAATGATAATAATAATAATTCAATGGGAGAAAATTAATTTTCAATTTGGGTTTAAATACAGAAATTAGTACAATAAGTTAAAGAAAGTAGCCGTCCAAAGATTAATTGCGATCAAAATAAATGCAATTTCGACTAACCGAATTTTCTTAATTAACTCAAGATATTCGGCGATTCCCAAACGAGTTGGTAGAAATAAAAATAATGCATTTGGAAAAATCTGGATAGCCATTTTTGTGTTTTGACAACACCATAGTAGCGTTTTGACAGTTGGCCTACATATTAATGTCAAAACGCAACTATTTACCCACAACATCGCTGTACAGATTTTCCTTAAATCTACATAATTAAAAGGAAAGAAAGTAAGACAAAGAAATGGAAGATGATCTGTCAGCACGTGTGTAATTGTACTCGATGTATGATTTCAAGAGTAAAAAAGGGTGTTTGATATACATGTATATGTCAATAAAACCATACTGTATGTATGTACAAAAGAAAGCACACTCCCAAAAAAACGTATGCCTCCGCTTATTTTCTTATTTTTTTAGTTTTTTTTTTAGTTTTTTTTTGTGGATTAAATCACATGTATCGTTCTAAAAGTATAAATTAACGTTCAGAATATCAAATCCTAGCCAAGACAACTTGGTTTAATGATTATTGTTTCTATATAAGCGTGTGTATATTTATAAAATGTTTATTTAAAGGTTATATTTAATTTGTTCGATTGAAGTTTTTTTTTCTCACTATTCATGATTTTTTATTATTTTCATTACTTTTCCTTGCTTTTTTCTCTTCGTTTTTGTTTTTTTTTTTTTGATTTAACGCTAGCTTGTTAGCCAGTCCAGTACAGCAGCACCACCACTATCCAAATACTAAAAAAAAACTCTGTATGGTTGCTCCAAAATCGAAATCTTCCCGATAACATACACAATAACGTACAATAAAATGGGCAAAACCATAGACATACCCATGGACATGACACGCTGAACAAAGTCTTAAGTCTTACGCAAAAAAGATTCGCAATAAAATTTGGGATCAATTTGAAAAGAATTTAAAAGATTAAACCTTTGTTTTGGCCACTGACAAAGGCACCTGAAAATCAGAACATTAGAATGCCTCAGCAGCTTAGTGCAAATTTGAGTCGATGTCATATCCCTTGGTATGTGTCTGGGCAAAACGAATTTCCGGCGTCTTTGCTTCTCGCCCGATTCTGAACAAAACTACAATCCGCGAAATTCTTAGTTCGATTTATCGGTGTTGTCACCAGCCGCCTTAGGGGGCGTGGTGCCGGCCAGTTTGTGTGTCGCCGTCGGTGTTGTCGGCGACGGTGTCTCCTCTTGTGTGGGAGGAGACTTTGCTGGCGTGCCGGTGCTCATCACAGTTGTGGTTCTTGGTGATAGTGGTCTGATTGTGGATGCTGTCGAAGAGTAGGTCGACGGCACAATGGCAGCTGTAGACTTGCCTGGCTCACTCGACGGTGTCATTCCCAGCGCTGCCAATATAAGTGGTGCCGCCTTCGTTGGTGTTATAGCTCCAGCCAACTGCCGAATAACTTCAGGTCGCACTTCAGTGTCTAGTGAAGGCTGGAATTGAAGCAGACGTGTCTTTTGTGGTTAGAGAGACGAAGACGACGCAATCGACTTTGTACCCACCTTTTGTGGTGATAATCTTAATTGAGCCATAGCAGCGGTTACCGTGTCTTCAGTCAACTCGTTGGCTAGTATTGGTGGTGTGATTTGCTGTGTGCTTGTTGTAGCAGCTGTCACAACACTGTCTTCATGTTCCAGAGGCATGCCCATCATGATTTTGTTTGTGTAGGCAACAGCTGACGGCATCTCCTCGGCATGATCACCATCCGAATCATTTGGTTCCTCCTATTGAATATGAATTCATAATAGCCAACAACAACAACAAAATAACTGTCAAAAAATGATGCTTACCGCTTCAGGACACAGCATAAATGCCATTTTCAAAGTATTGTTGGCCGATGGTGAGCGCTCCAGCATGTAGCCGTTGGTGCTGTCATTGCTTTGTGCCGGCGGTGACCAGTTGTAATTGTACTGACTGCTAACGCCGCGCGTACGGAACAGTTCGTCCTGCAGCCACTCAACGGCCAGCGTCCACTGGCGACCGACGGCCACATTCTTATTTAGCATGTCGAGAGCAACCCGACTTCGTCGGAACAATTGCACAAGACATTTTATTATTTGGTATGCACGTTTTTGGTAGTGAGTTTTTGCCCGTTGAATTGTGTCGAGCAGTCCCTCGCGCTCTTCAGCCACCCCCATTAAGGCGTTCATAATGCGATGGCCCTGCCACGAATCCTCCATAAGGAGAATGTTTAAAAGCAAATCGGTGTGATGGCGCATGTCGTGCCAATAGGCGAAGCCGCATTGCCACAGTAATTCGGTGAGAACACCACGCGAAAAATGCGGATTCTCCCAACTGCAGTACTGCAACAGTTTCAGGCTCTCTTCACCAGCGTTTGTATCCTCAATCAGTTTTTTGACGTAGCTGAAATATGAATGTGGGATGGGTTAGGTACAACGGATGGCTGGATGGTTATTAATCACAATTCAATTGTACCTTGTACGTCCAAACAGGTATTCAATGGATTCCGGCGAAAGTGGTTGCAAAAACTCCGGCGTTACATCTTGATCAATATAAATGTTGGGCAAAGAACGAAGCCCAACGACGCTGTTGGAGTTTTGGCAGCGCGACGACACATCACTACAGCGAACCAAATGCGACACCACCTGATGCAGTTTATTCAGTTCAGGATACTGGTATTTTATTGCTGGTCCAGGTCCCTCGTCAAGTGCCACTTGCATAAAGATTGCAGGCACATTTAACTGAAAATGGTTTTTGGTTAATATTTGGACGCACATCTCACTGGGCAGCAAAATAGGTTTTACCTTCAGCAGCTGAAGTTTTTGTTGGATTCCTAATCCAGCGTACATGCTAAACAAGCTAAAATAATGTGGCAAATGTTTGCCATTTTCTGCAACTTCCTCCTTCAGCAAGTGAAGAGCTGCAATTAGGATCTGCTCGCACAGATTATCACCGTCGAAACCCGAAACTGGATCGTCATTAAGTGCAAAGTGGCAAAAGAATACTACTAGCTTCACAAACACGCTGCGAACCTCAGGTGATTGGGCTATTAAAATGTACTCGGCGAGGCGCGTCGGTGGCGTCAGCAAACAATTCTTGGCAAACCATCGACGCACTGCCTGCGAGTGTCTAATGTGTTGGCACAGCGCCTCGTACCTGTGCAAAACAAAACATAATTAATACATAAACGTTTGCATAAAACTTCACTTCAGTACCAGTCAATAGCAGCACCACGCAAAGATTTTTTTGTGCGAAAACCGTAATGAAAGAGGAATTGTGACGCTAGTTGAATGCCCAGCAAAGATAATTCTTCGGCCTGTGGACTCTAAAAAAAAAAACAAGAAACATTTAATTTTGGGCTTCTTCAAACGCTTTCGTCTCAATTTACCAATACTTCACTTCGAGTGGCTGGCACGCAACAATTGACTAGCTTGCGCACAAAGTTAAAGAACTCCGGCGAGAAGAGACTGCGTGAGTGCAGGAAGCGAATGTTCTTTGTCCGCACACTTATTTCGATTAGCTCTGGCATGGGCAGCACACAGCTGCGGCTCTCCGCCAGCGACAACTGTTCCACAGAGGGCTTCAGGAGCGCTTGATTTTGATCACATCGCGTATAAAATAACATATACGCATTCCACCAGCGCTTCTGTCTTCTGTATTGCATCCGCTTCAGATTGTTGTCGTATACTTCGCACATGTAGTCGCCGCCGAAACACTGCACCTTCAGTTCTTCGTCGTCGTTCATTTTGCATTCAGTCACCTCGCCATCATCGAATTTGTACCATTGCTCCTTGCCAGTTATCGGATCTCTGTAACAATTTTAGGATTAGTTTGGGTTAGCCACAAATGTCGGGAGGAGGATTTACTTGTGTAAAATGAAACTAAAGTAGTGACCGCCTGATGCCTGTCCGCTGTGCACAACGATGCCAGTCAGCTGATATTTTGTGGTGGCCGGTTGATCGTCGGTATTATCATCCACCTCGATCACCTCGTTCTCGATTTTCGCCAAGCCAGACACGGTGTAGGGCTCCATGTCCAACACTCGCGGAAACTCAAAGTAGTCGTTGAATTTTATGGCACAGACTCGTTCATAATCGTACTCGAAGCGTTTCAACTGGATGGCGAGTACCGGTGGCAGTTTTCTGACACACAATCGCTTCACCGTGACCACCTGACGAGAAGAAGGAGGAGGAGCAATCGTTATTGATTATTGTTTTCAAAAACGCGTGTTTTTCTTACTTTTTTGTCGCACTTGTCGCAGTGATATGCGTCGGCGCCCTCCAGCAGTTCTCCCTTGACGTATTGCTCCAAAGATTCCGTCAGTGAGCTGTGGTTCCGTATGTCGACACTGAAAACGCTGAAAGGTTCCTCTTTAAAGTATCGATGTGGACACTCCTGGCAAATTTTCTGGTCACTGAAGCAACCACCTAGGGTAGCGCCCATTAGTTGTGGATGTCCCAATGCTTTGAGGCCTTCATCAAGGCTCTCAAAAAGCGACATGAAGAACTCAACGGCGTCCTGTTGCTCGCGCAAATTCACTTTTTCACCCTGCAAAAATCTACAGAAACACAAATCAGCACCAAAATTACAAGTGGAATGGCTGCAAAAATTACTTGAAGTGAGCCCAAATGCCCCTAGGAATATAATATTGAAGCGCACTATGGCCAAGATGAGCGAATATCGCCTGTACATGCTTCAGGATCCGTATGTGATAATTTCGACGATTTAATTTGGCATCGCTCGTTTCTTCGGCCTGCAATCAAAGAGGATATTTAGTGAGGACAGACCACGTGGAATAGTTTGAATTTGACATACAGGAGCTAATTCAACATCTCCACTAAAGTCATCGTTTGGATCAGTCGCGGCACCCGTGGCTGCAAGAATGCCATGACGAATAGATGAAACCATAAACAGCTGTTGTAGCACAGAGTTCATATAACAAGTAGCGCCAGCATTCTTGATGCCACAAAAGCCTTTCGGCGGCCTTGGACCGATTGGCGGAAGATAGTCCCACTCCTTTAGTGGCTCATTCTCTGAGCAGAACATGTCTAGCAGTGTATTGACCAATAGCTTCATGTTGGGCACACTGTTCTGGCACAAAGACACCAGCAGGTCACAAGCCGCTGCAATTGTATGAGGGCTTCGGCACACGGGTGGCGGACCAGAAGAGACTGTCAGCTTTGAAGTGCGACACAGCTGGATGTACTGTCGCGAAGCAGGAAACAAGAAGTCATCCACAAGTTCCTGCAAGAATAAAAAGAAAAGAAATTGGGAAAAGGAACATGATGAAATGACGTCATAAAATAACTCACGACAATAAGATCGTTCAACTTGGCTTTCATCTCTGGATTTAGGTAGAACATGAGTTCTTTGGCTAGCCCCAAATGGCCCTCCAACAGATCTTCGTGCAGACGTGGCTCGCCAGACTCTTTGACGGAATCACGAACAACTCGCAGCATCGTTATTTCCTGTGTGAGGAGCTCATCACTGACAGACAGCGGCCAGTTGTACATGCAGCCGTAGTTCAGCGATCGACACAACAGCTGGAAGAATTCAGCGCATGTTGTCGCATGCTGGGGAACATGCGACTGCAGCAGCATTACCAGTAGCTTAATGATAAAGGAAAATGGTCGCCAATCCGCTGCGCAGTAGGTGCACATCAGAAACAGCTGCTCTGACGCTACCTGACGTACATGTCGCGACGGATTTATAAGTACAAGCGATCGTATAAACTTTGGCCATATGGCATCCTTGCTGAGGGCGTCTTGAGCTTCCGGATTCAACACTAAGCTGATGGTCAACACTTCCAGTGCCACTTTGCAGACGGCGAAATCCTGCGATTCCGGCATAGATACTTCCTGTTGGCTAAAGTCACTGCATGCACCAAGTTGCTGAATCCTGCCGCATGCTGCAGCCCACGCAAGCGAAACAATCGCCTTAATCGTCGAAAAGTCTGGACACGTCCACAAGAGAGCTGTGCCGAATAGTAATCGGCTCTGTTCCCCACCTGGGCCAGCCGACAACATTTCGGTGGCCAGACTGTCCGACAGTTTTATGGCAATGGCTCGAAGCGTATGATCACTGCCGCCGAATATTGAGGTAAGCGCCTGCTTCAGCAGGTCAATCTGCGAACGGCCATTCTCTAAATTGGCGTGTGACGATGGCTCGTTGCCCACCTTGCTCAGCACACAACCGACAATGTAGAGGAACAGCTTGGCTAGTCGCAGAACATATTGAAAGGCAGCTCGTTTGGTGTGCATGTCAGCGTTTGATAAGAAATTGTTTTTCGTCAATAGTTCCATTACAAGATGGGCACATCCCGAGTGTATCCATGCCAGTTGCACCTGTAGCGACTGATCACTCAATGGATCGGCGGCTGGTATCAGTATGGCGTACAGTACCTCGAGATTGTAGAGGACGCTGGCCGGCGAGGCATGCAGCAACATTTGCTCGGCGGTGGGCAGATGATTTATATCCAATCCTTCGTACTCCTCCACAATTAGGTCGACGGTGTATCGGGCACGGCAGGCAGCATGCAACTGTTTCACCGTGAAACTGTCACACGGGATCAATTGTAACAGCAGTCGACTAGTGTCGCGCAGCATTCCATGCTGCAGATCACTGCCCAGCTGGTACAGTTTCAAGAAGAACTCGACGTACTGTTGCTTCAGTGAAATGATGACGCCGGGCAGTGTGCATTCGGTGTCGGGTCGCTGCAGTTCGGGACACGGTCGAGGTGGAGAGCCAGTGCTGCTTTCGCTAGAACTTTCTGGACTAGAAGATAGGCCCGGTCCAACATGAGTCAGTTTCGCCGTCAACATCATTTTGTCGCGAATCGTGTACTGTGACAGTGGATTGCGATCGTCGGATATTTCAATCAGCTCTCCAGTGCTGTAATACAGGTCGATCTTGATGTTCTGCGTCGTGACACTTTTGATGCGCTTCAGCAGATGCCTTTTAAATGCACCGACTGTCTCATTGTTGTGGGTAATTATTTCAATGTCGTCTATGGGTCGACCGGGATTTTGGAAGCGTATGTATAGGCTCATATGTTTGCCGCGCGATGCACGACACAATGGCAACTTCATTCGATCCCCATTGAATGTGCGATCGCACTCTTTGATATACTCCTGTAAGACTCGAATAACACGGCACATCTTCTCCGCCTCTGTCATTCGCATGTGCACATCCTTGCAATCATTGTTCTCATTGTTGGAGGGGGCATCATTGATGGTCTGTGACAGCACAACAATGTTGTCGTGGTGTGCCCGAAGACGCTCGCAACACTCACCGATAAAATTCACATGGAACTCGGTGACATTGGCCTGCAGTCTTGGCCCCAGCGCAGTTGAAACTTCCTTCAGCAACTCAATCGCCTTGTTCGCTATATCCTCGCCGCCAGCAGTAATGACACGCCACAAGTAGTCCTTGCCAATCAAGTCCTCGTCATCCAGAATGTATCCGCGATGCTTCGCCTTCAGTTTCTCCTCTTTGGAATTTACGGCCTTGAAAAAACGCTCAAAGCATTTGATGCCACTCTCAGTTAGTAGCTGTGGATCCAACTGCAGAATGTTATTTTCGAAAAAGTCCTTATTAATACCGGGATCTAGGTCGGGCTCGTCGCCCATCAACTTTCCGAACCATCGAAAACATTCTTCACGATCGCTAGGAAATGCAGCGTTCACAGCCAAACATTGCCATATTTGTTTCGCCTGGTCGGCGCACAGCCACAACTGTCCATCCTTCAGCAGGAACTTTAAGAAGTCGAGGCGCTCCTGTATTTGCTGCTGATGTCTGTAACGGCCATCCAGTATCAGATTCGCCGGCTTCAGTTCGGCGTTGTCGCGCACCAGCTGTCGCACGCGATCCAGATACGCACACAAACTGTTTGTCACTAGAATCACCAGCGAATGTTCGTTCTGGAGGCGTTCGATCACCTGCTGGCGATTTAGTGTGCCCTGATTGCGTGGCACGTGATTTGGTGTAGCTTCGTATAAACAGCATATCTCACGGATCAGTCTTAAAGCCGGCAGCGCCCAGTTATCGTTGTTGCGAAGCTCGTCCACGCACATGTTCAGCCAAGCTGTTTTCTGTGCGTCGCGTTCCTGCGAACAGCTGTAGTCTAATATCTTGACGTGAGCTGTCAATGCCTGATCCATGACCTCCTGTTGGATTTCTGCGCTATGCGCCAGCGTCCAAAACAGACGAAGCACTTTCTGTGCCATCACACCGTTCTTATCATCTTCTGCGAGGCGTCTAATCAACTCCAACAAACGCTCACGCTGACGCTTATTTGCCGTTGTCATGCTGGCCTGTAATGACATAATTAAAAATGGGTTACCAAATGAGAACTAACGGGAAAGAATCTAGTCAGTTTACCTGGAAGCGATCAAACAAATGATCCAGTTGATCGGCATTGAAATCCCAAGCCAATTTGGCCAACAGATCATGAACATTTTTCACAATAGCTTCATGTTTACCGGCCTGCGCTCGCCACACCTCGTCCAAATCGTCCAGTGTCAACGCCTTTTCTTTGATCAAAAAGCGCAGTATCTTCTCTAGCTTCTCCACGTACTGGGGCTGATGCAACGAATCACGCAGCACAATTCCGAGCACATCAGACTCCTTAATCCATCCCTGTAAATTGCCAAAGAATAAAATATCGAGCCACAAGAAATGCGTGTGCCAAATTAGTTACCGCCATTTTTTCTGCAGTCAGCCAATCCATTTCCTCGTCACTTTGGCCCGGCTGGCCCTGAGGACGATGCGGATAGTAGCCCACAGCACTCAACATCTTATTTATTTCATTTAATGCGTTCATTTTGCCGTTGAAGCTCGACACTTTCAGCTGGCGCAAAATCATCTTCAGTCGAAACATTTCCAATTCGCCGATCAACAGATCCTGATTGGGCAGACGGCTGGCTAAGCAACGTGTCGACTTGACAATGCCATTGATAGCATCACAGCGTCCCTCCGGCTTAGCCTCGCGCTTCAACTCGTCATCCGACAAACTGTTTAGCATCTCCAGCACAACATAAAACATCGGCAGAAAATATTTTTCGATCGTGGACACGCACAGGATCTCATGGCACTGGCCGAATGGCCGCAATAGTGCGTTCACCAAATGCAGTGTCAGCTTCTGGCATTCCTCGTGTGGCGGCACACTTGACACAGTGCTGGCACTCGAAATGGTCGATGTCTTCATTAGTTTCGAGGAGTCATCGGAGGCCGTCAGAGACGACGAGGTGCCAACAGCTGTGCCAGTTGACGCTGTCGACGTGGCGGCACTGTCCTCAGTGGCTTTCTTCAGATAGGTGACGCCGACATTGAAGCGCTCGAGTAGATTGTCAAAGCCACCGAACTGACCGAACCGATTTATAAGATCAACCAACCAGCCGCGTGGATTGTGTGCAGTTTTCGAAGGCTTGGCGAACACATGATTCTCCTCCAAAATGCCCCAATCGCTAGTGTGAGCGCTGCCGACGCGCGTCGTAAATGACTCCGGCTGTCGCGATGAGTTGTATGTGTGGAACTTATTTTCGGGATCCAGTGCAATGGCCAGCAGATCCAGCAAATGGGGATTGTCCCGTTTAATGTGTAGCGCGCACAGCTGCATCAGCTTGCCGCACGACATTAAAATGCAATTGTGTATGTTGAATTTCCACGAGTTTACCGCCTCGTCGGTTAGGATTTTAATGAACGACATGCTCAATGCTTCCCTATAGAATTCCACGCAAGATTCACATTCGGCGTCGACACCTGCAACAACAACAACAACAACAAACAATTATTTTATGACATTTCGGTAAAATACGCATTAAATCACGTGGACAACTCACCAGCTTGTGTCAGTTCGATGGCGGCATTGAGTAAACACTCCAATTCCTGTTCGGGCAGTACTGGCACCACCCATCGCGGATTTGAAATTTTCGCCATCAATGACTTAAGCTTGGATACTGGAAACGATACCACTGGATCTTCAGACGGCCTGTCAATAAAAATTGTATTGTACAAAACGTTTGGTAAAAAAAAAATTTGTTGGCTCACATTTCGTTGGTTTCCCCTGCAGTTGCAGGAGGCTGTGGCGGTGGCAGCTGGTCGCCTCGTTCCTGTGTGTCGGTTGGGCGACCCCGTGTGTCATATGTCATATTATTTCTTCGCTTCCAAACACCTCACTAAATTCAATTTCTGTAACAAGGTGGCGTCTCTCCAAAGACAACCACGTATCCGAAAGGCGACTGCCGTCAGCTATACCATGCAATATTGTAGTTGTACCTGTGCCACAGCAAAAATGAATCAAGACTCTCCCAAAAAAAAAAAAAACACTACAAGACAATAATAGTTTACGTAGGAATTAAGAAATTGGCCGAGACACCAACACAAGTTGTTAATGACACATATTGGATGACGTCGAACTTTGCAGGCTGTACCAACACCGTGAGAGGTTCTCACTGACTCACTGATGGATGAAAACTGAACACGCAATTCAAATCACTTAACATTCACAATAACAAATATAGATCATCGCAAACGCCAAAGGATGACAATAATTTTGTTTTAATTCGCCCATCAGTGGGACGCACGCCACTTTATGCCAAAAATACAAATTTTCTCATCAGGCCAGTGCGATGTTTACATCTGAAACAGGTGGAGTGGAGGTAAGGCCAGCTTCTAAAGTCGACGCTCCTTTCATCTGAGAGACGTCAAATCAATTCAATGTTGGGCAGTTTAATGGCACCTTGGCCAATGGCCGGTCAATTTGCTCATACATTAACGGCTGAAAAGCGGTGCCCAAACGATGGGCAAATGTTTTCTTCTTCTAGAATTGAATATCTTAGAGATTGTCACCAGCGCGAGAATATGCCAAACGCCAATTCTTTTGTTTCTCCAATCTCCACAGCCACAGACCTTAAAAGCAGTCACCACTCACCAGTCGCCACACACCACCAGCGTCCATGTGTGGAATATTGCTAAAATGCAATATATATGTTCACAATTTCACATATGCCGCACTCTGCGAATACACATGCACACCTTAAGTCAATGCGTAGCGAAAATTGTTAAGCGCCGCGAAAACGAAACTCGACACGCACACACCGCCAATCCAATCGCTATTGCCCCAACAACGAACGTCTAAACAACTACAAACAAAAGTGACAACGAACAAATTGCCTAGAGGCCTAGCAAAGGCCAGCAAGTAGAGAACTAAGAAGCAGCAGCCTGTCGGTATGCGGCGTTCTTGGGAAATTGTGGCACACACATACACTGTACAAATCGATCAAGTGAAATAGCAGGCGTCGACTCGGCCGCACTCGCACACGGCCGCAGATCCGACGGCCCGTCAACCACACCTAATCGATGTGTGCGTGTGTGGACATGTATTCTCATATCTGGTCGTCCCCGCATACAATGGGTGCGCATTTTCCCAGCGCTATATATATGTTTTATCGCGAATTTAATTTTCTGGTCCGGCCATACTATTGCGTGACAAAATCCGTCCCGCCGACGTACGTCAGCACGGCCAAGCGAGTCGCCGTGTCACAATCCTGCCGCCAGACATTTGCCACATTCCAGGCGGACTGAGCGTGCAGGACCGCTGCCTTGTATCGAGCCGGCCCGACAAAATGGCGACCTCGCTGGCCAAGACGAAACAAACGCTTATATGCGGACAAGCATTGGGATTTGGGACCGCCTGGCAATTGGGCTAACACCATTGATTTGCTGCGGCCAACAGGCCAACAGTTTGGCCGATTTCAGATTTTCCTGTCGCCTTTTTAGTTATTCTTTTGTTGGCTGCCTGTGTATTTTTCATTAACCTCAATGTCTCAATGTTTGTTGGCTGCAGATTACAATGGAATGCAAATTGTCATGTAGCCATACCTGTTCCGATGGAATTGAACGGCGTCACTGTGGAATCCGTCTGCCACTGTCGGCGGTCCTCCTATGGATCTGTTGTTTTGACGTTTGTCGCAACAGCCGCGCCGCGAGCTTCACGAACGCTGGTTGTACAATAAACGTTTGTGTGTTGCTGTCTCGAAGGATGCGCAACTTTTCTCTGTATGTCCACACGAGATTTTCGCCACAGCAGACTCGCGATTCACACTTTGCCCGTATGCACAGAAACCGTTTTTTCGACAAACGCGAGACCTTTACACAGCTTTTCGTAGCGAATAAACAAAAAACTCAAACTCTTGCGGATAAACTAAAGACACTCTTCTTTTCGCTACAGTCTCCTTAATAATAACAAAATTTTTGCATGTTGACTGTGGTTTACGCTAAAAGGAATAGACTAATATCATATGTTGAAAAACGATGTGTTTTTTTTTCTCTCTATGCAAAATATGTATATCTGTCAATTGAATATTTGTTGACAGTTCGTTTTTGGAGTATATACGAGGGCGATCTGAAAAGTTTCCGACCTCACTCGGAATGTAGTTGTGGATCTTTTGGCTGCTACTCACCCAAAGTTGCAATATGACAGTTGTTCGGCCTGTCAGTAAATATTTGGCCGAAGGAAGAAAAAACGGTCCTATTTCACCAAAACAACCAGTTCTAGCGACTTCATTCTTTTCTTGGAAACAAAAATTGCTAAATAACTACATTTTTCTTTTTAGTTTAAAAAGAATTAACAATAAAGTAATTTCAAAATTTGCAAATTAAAAAAAAAAAAACTGTTTGAAATCGCGGTGTTTTTGATTAAATATAAATCGTTAATGTAGAAACACCTGACTTTCTGGAGTTCCAAAATTGGGATCTTCACTGTTAAAAAATATCGATGTTTGATAGAAATATGATTTTTGATGTTGTAACGTATCCGTCGAATATACATAATTCTATCGAATACTTCATCCCAACTGTCAATATACTTGTATTGCGACAGCATAATTCGTGATTAATCTATAAAAACATACACATGAACGCGCGACTGCTGCAACTGCGAACTGTGTCATGTGTGACTACACGACAGTCGCAAGTCGACATGCATGAATCATGTTAAATGTGTCCACAACGTGAATTATATACACAAACTTTAATTAGCAACGAAATGAACAGTAAAATGTGTTTTTAATTAAGTTACCTGAACGTATGTCAGTCGGTAAGCAATCTCGAATCCAAGTGGTCCAAGTGTAGTTTGTGTTTATGTGATAGCGAAACGCGTGAATTGTGCAAAAATGTGAAGTTGCATTTACCAATTAATCAATTTATGGAAAGAGTTGAGACTTGTAAGTATAGGTAATTAAGATAACTGTAAAAATGCCCATACGTACTTGAAAGCGTCCATATAAATGTTAAAACGCAAATTGTCTATTTGAGGTGTTAATTTAATTAAATAACAAAGGTGGGCGGTGGGCTGCTGTCAGGTGGCTGGAATCAAACCCGTTGTGCTTTGGTTAGTACTCAAGAGTGGTGGTATTTCAGAGACTGCAAACAAAAGATAATGAAGGTCACTAGCCAATCAATGACCGCTTTCACAACTGTTATGAGCTTTAAATTACAATTGTTTACACATCAAATTCTATAATTAAGATCCTATTTTTTTTTGCTGATTCTGTCATTAATTAACATCCCAATTTTTTTTTTGGGATTTTATGTCTCACAAATCTTTGCCAATACTAGTTTGTGATATAAATAAAAAGAAGAAGCGTCGCGACGACAGTCAACATGACCTACATGACAGTTCCCTAAATAATTCATAAGCATCGTTTTACTACTTATGAAGGAGGGATTTGGACACACAGAAGAGACGTCGCTTCAACGATTTGTCAGGCGTCCGTTTTTAGATAGCATCGGCTATTTGTGAAGCATTGACCTTGAATAATGGTGCACTGATAAGAAAAGGTGTGCAAATGTCAATGAACGAGACTGTTTTGCTGGTATGACGCAAGTGGAGGTTATTTTTAACCGTTTTTTTGTTTGTTTGTAATCTCTCATTGGGGTGGAACCAAAAATTGACTAAAACAAAGATTTTCATTTCGTTGAAACCAAAAATGACGAACATTTTACTAAAAATCATTTCAAGGTCAATAGGAATCTTAAATTTACTTTTAAAGGTAAAACATTATTTCGAAAAATTAAAACAATTTGATCTTTAAATGTTTCGAAAAAAAATAAATTTGGCCTGAGAGGAAGAGTATTATGACCCTGAATTGTTTTCAGCAAAGTAATTAGCCTCCTTAAGACCATCAATTAAACCGTTTTCGAATATTAAGAGAAAAGATAGATAAAATTTCAAGTAATAACGAAGAACAAGGCCTGGTTAAATCATAATTACATCATAAGAAAACATATACTCACATAAGACTTAGATTTATGTTGAGTAAGTTCCAACGATTCCAATTGTCATGCTTCTATCATCATCATTACAAATTTCGTTTATTAGTTTGCGTCAAGCATTTGAACACATCCGCCTCATTGTTGTCTGGTTCTTAAACATCTTTGCTCATCCTCTCTCCAGTGATTGTCTTCAATTACAAGCATTACATGTATCTTTTAGGTATAACAATGGAGCCACGTCTTTAGAAATAGTCGTTTCCGAGCACTGAAATACGAAACACGAAACAAAATAAAAGCTGGCCTGGCCTTGGACGAAAATCTCCTTCTAATCTCTTTTGAGGAAATTCCCTATGTCTAAGATGCCGTCACTTCGACAGCGCGTCACCACCTATTTTCGACAACTTAGTTTTATAGCGGAGCCGCGAGACGACGCGCGTGTCGCCTCTGGTTTCAGCTCCCACCATCCGTCCGACAACGGCTGCTTCATCACGCGCTACCTAGAGGGCAGATTGGATAAGCCGTTCGGCTGTGGCGGTGACATAAAGCACGGCAAAGAGCCGTCCGATCTGCCCGATCTGCAAATTGGCGATTACGCCACTGGCGCCGCCTCCATAACGGCGGCATGCACCGGCCCTGACGAGGGTCTCACCGGTGTGAAGCGAGCACGTGTGCATTTAAGTGCCGGTCCTGACATCGACTTTATCGATATTAATCAGGAGCAGGACATCAGCATTCGACTCAGTCCGTCGGTGGGCACTAAGAGTGGCGCTAGTAAATACAGTCATGCCAAGCAGGACTACAAAGCGGATCAGAATGCCAACAAGTCGAGTGCTAAAGGTGGCGTCACAAAGTGTAAACTACTGGACGTCGATGTCAAACGATTCGAGGCGAATGACAAGAAGACAGGCGATTGTGTCGTGGATCAGCCGACAACAGATTCCACGGCTGATCAAGCGTCTTGTTTAAGTCCTCAGACATTGAGAAATTCTGATTGTTTGAATAAGAATGAAGAGACACTGGACAACTGCGATATAATCAATTCAATTGACAACTTCAATACTGAACTGCTTGTGGAAACTGGCGATCCAATTGCCGGCGTAAGCAACTGGAAAATGGAAAATGATCACGCCTTTGGCATGTCAGTGTCACTTTATGAGAAAAATTTCATTACTCACGAGCCGGCCGGAAGTCCGATCGCAGACTGTTTTGGTCTAGTGGCTCGTCAAAATGCCGCCGTTCTTGCTATAGCTGATGGCGTCAATTGGGGTAGGTATTCCAACCAGATCATGTCAAATGTCATGTTAACACCATCATTTATTGACAACAGGCGAAGGTGCCCAACTGGCAGCACGATCGGCAATTCATGGTTGCCTTGAGTATATCGATACAGCTGTTTTTGGACAAGGACCTGGTACGTACAAGCCATTAGACCCGTCTGGTCCAAATCTTACAGTTGATACATTTCAGGTGGCACTGCAACGTCGACGCGTGAAGTATTCATCAGTTTATTGCGAAGCGTCTGGAAAGCTCATGCGTGCATCTTGGAAGTTGGTGGTGCTCTAAGTACATTGACGGTCGCCGTTGTCTTGCCTCTACGTGACAGTGATGACAGGAGTGTAGTCTGTGCCTGTAATGTCGGAGACTCATTTGGTTATGTTTATTCCAAAAAATACGGCGTTCGAGAATTCACTCAAGGTATGAATGACGCTGCTCTTTAATACCTTTAAACCACAATCTGTCTGTTTTGTTTGCAGGATCTCACGATATAACATCAATGCGTGACATGAGGGACGCCCTCGGCGCAATCGGACCCTACGATGGTGACAAACCAGAACTGGGAAATCTCACGCTCTCAATGACCACCGTTCATCCAGGCGACATTGTGTTTCTCACATCCGACGGCATCAGCGACAACTTTGATCCAGTGGTGGGTAAATTCGCCGAGCCGTTTACCAGCGATGTGCCAACATCACAAAAGTCAGCCAAAGAGCCACATCTTGCACCGAAGCGTCAAAACAAAAGCGCTTCGTCTCTGTACACACGATCAACAGCACTAAGCAGTAAAGAAACAAAAGAGGCCCGTCTAAGTTTACCACCGACCCACAAATCCAGCAAGTCATCGTCCAGTGGGGGGACTGGTGAGAGTGTGGCTGGTCGTTCAGTGCGTCCCAAGAAAGTGGAAATATCAAATGTCGATAAAATCAGAGGGGAAATACCCAGTCGTCCAAAGTACATGCGTTCACACACCGTCATCGAGCCACCAGCCCGCCTGTCGAGGCCGCCAGTCGCCACTAAATATCCCAAGTCTCCATCGGGATTGCCGTTAGTTACCGGCGCTCAACGGCACATACTCACACTGTTGCGGCTGGAGGATCTGTTGTGCTACGGCATCAATGGTACACTGCGTCCGTGCTCTGCCTCCCAGAAACTGTGTCAGTTGTTGGTGGACTTTGCCCGGATGATAACAGCGGCTAAACGCAAAATTCTGGAGCAGCGAGAGCTCTTCTATCGAATGGTGGCGAGTGGGGATGGCGGCAAAAAGGAGGTCGAGCTTAATCGTTTGCAGCAGCGATCAGCGCGCAAACGTGTCGTCGAAGGCTCCACATTTACATCGTTGCCTGGCAAATTGGATCATGCGTCCGTCGTTGCATTCACCGTCACCTCCAGCATCTCGCCAACTGACAGACGTGAGTTGGCGGAGACAGACTTTTAATAACTACAACTGCAATCTCAAAGGCAACCTAAGAGACTATCGGAACAACTGATTTTATTAAACTAATCGCGCTTAAATATGTTTTTTTGGAAACGCGTTTGATTATTAGTTTATTTATTGTGATATTTTTCTTTAACAGAGTTTTATAACATATTTTCACAATAATCAATCTCAACTAAAGCGCATCTTTGTGAATTTTTCAAAATTGTTTTTGGTTTGTAGGTAAAGGAAATGCAATGCCAGTGTTTTTACTCGAAAATACCATTTTACAATTTTATACGCTGCTTTCATTAGATTAGTAAAAATTCTACTAGTACACATGTATTTTGTATGTAAATTTAAATAAACTCAGAAATGATATGTGCATTAACTGCGATTGCCAATTTTCGTCAAGGGGTCCCAAAAACCAGTTACATGAAAAAACAGTTCAAATAACAGTTGTCACAACTACTTTTTTGGGACCCCTTAGCAACATAATTTCACCAGCTAAAAAACATTTTTGACACCTTGTAGTACAAAGTTTTTATTTTAAAATGTCACAGAATCTTGAAGCGGAATTAGTTTTCAAAAATGATCGTTTTTCACCTTTCTTGTTGTCATTTGTTATCCTTTTTGTTCAATCATTCATCAATCAACAATAATTTCACAAAGAACAATTACTTATAACTGTTATCTAAGTTCAGAAAAATATTTTTGTGCAAATAGCAACTCACCAAAAACAAACAATTGAGGGTAAGTATTTACAATATCTTAATGTTTCACATTTTGTATTACTAATTGGCAGCGACTTCGAAAAAAGAAACTCCAATTTCTTCTCTAGAACAGCGCTAGTCATTCATTCCTTGTCAGTTGTCACACAATCCAGCGATAACGGAAAATGCAATCAGAATATGCATCATGAAATGCGTCAATGTCTTTACGTCATTGTTGCTATCCAGTCTACGTCTAGGTTCATTCATTAATTATTTATTTTACGTCTTAAAATTTTTTTGCAGCACACCAAAACAACAACTAATTGACAGATTAATATTTATGATTCCTAGACGGATTGAGCTTATCGCTTTTAAGTCGGACTGTCTAACTAAATTATCGTTAATATACAGGAAGCTATTAAATACCACTAAATAAGATTATGTTAAGACGCACGTTATCGATTTAATCCAATTCCAGGAAATCTGGACTGGAGACCAGCCGCTGATTGAGTGGAAGTGGATTCTCCTTTGCAATCAATTAAATGGTTGCGAGACCAGCGCACATTTATGACTTATCCCTATCTGGATAATTACATAGGCAATATCAATAAATTACCCAAGATAAGATACGTGATCACAAGTATATACAATAAATATTTATATTAATGAAATCGATTATTGTTGTTCAGTATCAAAGTCTGTGGCAAACATTGCACAGTTCCCATATAGAGAAATCGCGTTTTTACCTGGCCAAACAGCCATCGCACCATTAAACGGTGAATAACATGCGTCATGAACAGTAACAACAATTTCAATTATTCCTCATCCGACGAGGAAGGAGAACTACTTCCATCAAGGTAATAGACATTTGAGCAGCCGCAACAGTGTCGTTGACCGTCTTGTTTGCAGATATCCGAATCGCGACACAAAACTATGGGACTCCTTCCAAGATCCGCCAGCTCCGCAAGCGAGTGGCTCAACGGTAAACACAAAACAGTTTGAAACGGTCATCAGATGCCTGAAAGCGGTTGTCTACGTTTTTGTGTTCATTGTGATTCTTGTCAGCAGCATTGCCTCTAAGATGGCCATCGTCTTTATGGCAACGTACGTGAAGAAGGATCACACCAACACACGCTACTGCGACAACACAAGTACTAAATACGTTGCCTTTGTATAGATCAGCACGATTTACTCAAGTTGACGGATTTCAGATCCTGATAAGGAATTGTATGCACTTATACCGGAGATTCAACGTATCGGCTGGACTTGGGCTGTCATTTTTGCATTCCTGGTGCCAGAGATCGGCTTATTGATACGCGCCTGTCGCATATGTTTCTTCCGTAACATTCCCAAGGCTAGTTTAACTGACTTCCTAATTGTCTGCACAATGGAGATCATGCATGTGCTGGGCATCGCGATTCTAGTGTTTCTCGTCTTGCCGCGAATGGATGTCATCAAAGGCGTCATGTTGACCAATAATTTTTGCTTAATACCTGGAATTTTAAGTGAGAGTCATCTGCTTAAACTAACTTTTTGTTATTATTAACTTATCTTGCATCGTCCAGATTTGTTGTCACAATCGATAGGTGAACAGCATGATCAGGGAAGTCTTATCCCCAATGTGATTGCATTCACAGCGCAGGTGACTGGATTGTTTGTTTGGCCACTTCTTTCACAGGACCCATTGCTTTGGACTCTTCCCGTAGCCATTGTCCTGATTTCCTGTCGATGGTGGGAAAACTTTGTGTCACAACAAAGTCCACTGCGTAAGTACAACCACTCATTTCTGTTGGTTTTTGTGTACAACTAAAGAATTCCAGCATTAATACGAAGCCTCGCCAATCGGATACCGAGACTGACTGAGAGCAGATACCAATTGTACATGTACATCGTCCCAATAAAACTGGTCCTGTTCATCAGTGCCGCTATCATTTTCACAGAGTCAAATGTACAACAGTTTTTCGTTGACATTATCGCCGGCTGGAAGCTGCATGACATTCCAATTCTAGAGGTACTTTAGCTCATAAATACGACTGCATTGGTGCCACAACCGCCAATCTGTAATAATCCTGATATAATTGGCGTCACTTCCAGATAATTCCACTGTACTCAGAGAGCGGCATTCACAACAGCAGCGACACCAAAACCGCTTCCATCCAATCCTGGCCGTACATCATTTTGTGGACATTCTTGCTGCAAATCGCCGCTTCCTACACAACATATGTGTTTTCAAAGTTTGCATGCAAAATCCGCATCCAAACGTTCAGCTTTTCACTGCCCATCAGCCTCACCACGCCATTGGCTGTTTCCATCACCATTTTGCTGTGCGGCATGCGCTCGGCCGACGTGTGCGTTTACCACACTCACTTTCCCGATTATTTATTCTTTAATTTCCCGCCCGTCACTTTCCTTCTGGATTACCTACAGAATGACTACGCTTGGGTGTGGCTGTTTTGGATTTTCTCGCAGTACTGGATCACCAGACACATATGGAGGCCGCGAAATGATCGCAACGCCACAACAGAGCAGCTGTTCATAGCGCCGATGTACTCTGGGTTGTTCATTGATCCGTGTGTCATTATGAACAGGCGACGTCAAGATCAGCCAGAGCTTGTTAGGCGATCGGTACGTCAAATGAAATGAAAAAAGCAACATCCAAAATCTTACATTTGCATTGTGTTTAAGGATATTCTGAAACCCGTTGATCAACTGGAGGGACAGAATCCAATAGACGCCCAAGCCGAACGTAATAATGACATTTACAGTCAGCCACACGACAGAATACCACAGGTGTTTATTTGTGCCACAATGTGGCATGAGACAAAGGAGGAGATGATGGAGTTCCTGAAATCTATTTTGCGTCTGGACGAAGATCAGTGTGCAAGGCGGATGGCCATGAAATACATACAGACCACCGAAGAAATTGACGACGAATACTATGAACTAGAGAGTAGGTATCGATGGAGACATCTTTGTAAATAATATTCATTGAAAACATCTTCCAAAAGCGCACATCTTCTTTGACGACGCATTCGTGGGTGGCAAAGCGAGAAGCGACGGCATCGACACATCGCCAATGAACGAATACGTCAAACTGTTGGTAAACATCCTGGAGGAAGCCGCACGCGAAGTCTACAAGACCAACATCAAGATTTATGCGCCCACCAAAATTGTGACGCCGTACGGCGGCCGTCTCATTTGGACACTGCCTGGCCACACAAAGATGATAGCCCACCTGAAGGACAAGAACAAGATTCGCCACAAGAAGCGCTGGTCCCAAGTCATGTACATGTACTATTTGCTGGGCTATCGCATTATGCAGCGCGACATTTCGGCCGAACGCAAAATGATCATCGCCCAGAACACTTATCTGCTGGCGCTGGACGGTGACATCGACTTCCAGCCGAACGCCGTTCAGCTGCTGCTGGGACGCATGAAAATCGATCCCGATCTGGGCGCCGCCTGCGGTCGCATTCATCCCATCGGCCAGGGCGCTATGGTGTGGTATCAAGTGTTTGAGTACGCCATTGGACATTGGCTGCAGAAGGCCACCGAGCACGTGATCGGCTGTGTCCTGTGCAGTCCCGGCTGTTTCTCGCTGTTCCGTGGACGTGCCCTTATGGAGAACAGTGTCATGCGAAAGTATACGACACAGTCTGACCAGGCTCTGCACTATGTGCAGTACGATCAGGGCGAGGATCGATGGCTGTGCACGTTGCTGCTGAAGCAGAAGTTTCGCGTGGAGTATTCGGCGGCTAGTGACGCTTATACGCATGCTCCGGAAGGATTCAATGAGTTCTTTAATCAGAGGCGACGCTGGGTGCCGTCAACGTTGGCCAATATATTTGATCTGCTGAAAGACGCCAAGTCGATGATTCAGCGCAACAACAGCATCTCATTGCCGTTTATCATCTATCAGGCGATGCTGATGAGTGGCACCATTCTTGGGCCAGGCACTATCTTTCTGATGATGGTGGGCGCGTTGGTCTCCGTATTCTCCATTGACATTTGGACGTCGTTCTTGTGGAACGTTATACCGTTGGGCATCTTCATGTTCATCTGCTATTTCAGTAAGCAAAAGTATCAGCTGACGGCGGCGTTCGCCATCAGTGCGGTGTACGCCTTTGTGATGATGGCAGTGATGATCGGCATCATTATTCAGATCATGGACGACGGCCTCTTGTCACCATCTTCCGTGTTTTTCCTTACGGTCGTGGCACAAATCATCATCACAGGTTGAATTCCATCCACATTGACATAGTTCATCGTATCTAAATTGACCTTATCTTTTCCAGCATTTTTACATCCCCAAGAATTTGGTGCGCTAATCTATGGCATCGTCTACTATCTGACGATTCCATCGATGTACATGTTGCTGGTGATTTACTCGCTTTTCAACATGAACGACGTGTCTTGGGGAACCAGGGAAAATCCCCAACCAGCACAACAGGCGAACGCAAAAGTATTTCATCCTATTTGTTGTGAGATTTGTGTTTAAGAAAAAAACAAAAATTTCAGGAAACGAAGCAACAGGAAACAAAGATGCAGCGGTTCTTCTCATTTTTGGCGCCGAAAAAGGAAGATGAACAAGGCAGCTTTGACATATCCTTCGCCGGACTGTTTCGCTGCATGTTTTGTACGCACAGCCAAAGGAACAATGATCAGATGCATCTGTTGCAGATTGCTGACCAACTGAGTGAGCTGAACGGCAAAATGAGACAACTGGAAATGAGATTGACGGGCGATATTTTGGTGATGCGCGATGGCGATGATGATTTGGCGACATCCAAAGAGTCAACTGAGACTGAGTTGAAACGTGAAAGTTTAGAAGAGACAGAGCTGGCCAATGTTCTTCCGGACTGGCTGTATGATGTTGACTTGAAGAACAGCGAGACCGAAACGCTCTCTCAAGTGGAGGAGCAGTTTTGGATTGATCTTATCGAAAAGTATCTCAAACCGATTGAGATGAATGACAAGGAAAAGGTATGATTGTCAAACTTAATTGAATATTTACTTTTGAAAACAAAAAAACAAAAATACTTACAGCAAGACGTCAAAGATAGTCTTAAGGCGCTGCGAGACATTTGCGTCTTCGCCTTTGTCATGTTGAATGCCCTTTTCATCCTTGTTGTGTTTCTGCTGCAACTGAAAAAGAGCTATTTACACATCCGTTGGCCGCTTAACGCCAAAAACACAATAACTTTCGACGCCGCCAACACAGAAATTATCATAGCCAGAGAGTATCTGGAGCTCGAGCCCATCGGTTTGGTGTTTGTGCTGTTTTTTGGTGTCATTTTGATAATTCAATTCATCGCCATGCTGGTGCATCGGTTCGGCACAATCTCGCAGATTTTGGCCAACACCAATATCAATTGGCGCTGCCAAAAGGACACCAGTGAAAATACACCGGACGAGGAATTGCGTGGCGCTGCCGTAGAAATAGCGCTAAAACTGCAGAGACCACAACCGCAGTGGGATGAGAACGACATGGAGGAGTCCCAGCAGGAGATTGGCAGAAGAGACACAATACATAAGATCCTGTATCAGCACAGCAACAGCAAAGATTGGAGTAATTTGGAGATGAATTTTAAGCGGCGATATTTGAAGGGTGACCTGAATTTGGGTCGTTTCACTGTCAGTCAGAAGACGCTGTCGCTGCTGGAGACGAAACGGAAGTCTGTGGTGCAGGAGCGTCTCTTGAGGAAATCGCAATTGGTGCAACGAATACCGAACGAGTATGATGGGGAGCTGAAGACAGCTCAATGGATTGAACAGCAGCAACGGCTGGCGACACCATCGCCGCCAAACTACCGACGAACGACCAATCCTAACAACTCCTTTGTTTTCGTTAATCAGGCCTTTGAAGTGGCTGAAGACGACGATTATGATGATGCTGTTGAAGATAACGTTGAGGTGGTAGCTAATACATACAAAAATGGACGCTCTAGTAAAGTTACGTTCCTGTAAGATCCTCTCGTTTTATCACTTAAATTTAATATAAATCGAACCGTTTGTTTTATTTTTATTTTTTTTTAACAAATAAAAAAACCGTTTATTCTGTTATTTAAAACAAAATTTTTGTTTTTTGTAAAAGGCCGTTGACATTTTGGTATAAATTTTTAACTAAACCGTCTGATGGTCCCAATTGAGGTTTATGACGCTTTACCATTTACAAATTTAGCAATCTTAGCAGTCGGTTTTAGCTGGCGAAAATAGAATAAAACAAAAAGAAATATTTTGATTTTTGAAATTTTAGTAAATTACGTTTCATGACAAAAATAAGGATTTTAGTAAAATTGGTTGACCAAATGGTCCAGAGAAGATCGAACATGAAACTCGACTCTCTAGGGATGACTGTATCCCCAGCATTCGCTTCAGAACTAGCAAGTAACAATATATAAGTCTGCTCAGGGTTCTGTGTCTTGCTCAGCATTCGTCCCCTGCGTGTGTGTTAATATTTACATATTTTGAATCACTAAACAACACAATACCAGCGCAAAATTTGTCATGCGTAGAACGTCACACAACACACACACACACACGCCAGAAAGCGCGATTCACACACGACACACACGCTGGCGCGGGCCGTACGAGCGCTTCTACTGAGGTAAGGCACTGTCGCGCTGACAATAAGTAAATCAAAAAAAGCATCGGCCGCAATGGCGTCGGAGCAGAAGTTATTGGAGTTTCTTGGGCCAATTGACGGCGACAGTGTGCCAATCGGCCTGGCAAGTGGGTCAAGTGAATTAGAAAATGTTTCATTACTGAAATTGTGTGCAGCCGCGGAAAACACTGGTCAAGGTTAGCACAACAATTAGCTAAATAAATAAATTTTTGTTTTCCATTTGGGATGAAAAGGTGAATGGTGGACTCGGAATTGGTGGCTACCAGCGTTTGTACTTAATCGTGCCACTGCAGAGTGTTGACGCACACATTTATATCTCACTCTGTGTGTGCGTCTAGATACATATATAAGGTGAAGTGTCGCTTTCCCATTGCCCAAATGTTGTAATCTGCGATGACACTCGGCGGCTTTTAATCTTCTGCGAATTTTGCGGCGGTCGTAAATTAATTTAAGGAATTTTTCTTGTGGACATAACTTCCAGTGAATGCCAGTCAATTAATGTCGAAGCTGCTAAAGTTCGGCTATAAAATATATATAGTTCAGCTGCCATTTTACTTTTTGACACATGCGCTGGTGTGTGTAAGAAATGCGTTCTGTATAGGCTGGTCGCTTGTGGTGTACCTCTGGAATTCAATGCTGAGTGCATGAAGTTAATGCAATTTTATTGATTCCATGTTCTGTTTGGCCACAAAGAAATGCATATACTTTTACTGCACATGTTCTCCGAATTTGCAGTGTATGCTTATACATTCGTTGGTACAGTAGACCTCCAGATGAGGCAATTTCAGCAATCCATTGACTAGGATTTTTGTCTTTTTTACATGAATCCAATATTTGTCTGAATTGCGCGGCAAAATTTGTTATGTATGACAATGTCAGTAGGTCAACTTAACATTTTTTTGATTTTTGTTTTGGGGTCTCAAAGTCCCAGAGCGGTTTTTAATTATATTCCAGTTAGGTTATTTAACGTTTTGTGGGGCTGTTTAATGTTTTGGTCATTAATTGACAAGACGCAATTTTTCGAGTCCTAATAGCTTTTTCTCAATTTTGTTTTGTTATTAGTCAAATAAATATTAAACAAATGTTTTTTGTTTTGTTTGGACACAGATTATAATGGAACATTTCCTAGTCCGTCAGAATCAGACATTGGGCCCAAAATACCAGTTGAAGATGTTGCCCATGATACAATGACCGCCAGTGAGATTATGCAAACAGACCTGGATAATAATGATTCTAAACTGTTGCTGCTGTCAAGTCAATACCAACCAGATGACCGCGGTGGAGGTACACCGACAAATGTGATCGATACTCACAAATTGGACGCCACAAATGAGTCGCTGACAGTACCTGTTCCAAAATCCAATCACATTCAAGACAATATCGCTGCCGATGGTATTTATAGCAATAACGAATGTAAAAAGGTCGACGCCACGAACTCCGATGCACAAAAATCATCTTCGACTGTACATAGATCTTCCTCCGCCAGCAAGGCTTCCCAAAAGACACCAATCACAATACTAAAGAATATTTTGGCGAAAATACAAGGAACCAGTACGGTGGGCGCCAAACAAAGCGACAATGAGTGTGAGAAAAACGACGGTTCTAGTAGTGACTCCGATGACTCTGACTCTGGTAGCACAACATCCAACGTTTCAGCGATATCCGGCCTCTCTAATTTATCCGGTCAGGAATGGAATCCATTGAATATGGCACTTGGATGGGTAAGTCTAATCTATGGCATCAAAAGGGTAAATTCAAATCATTCATTTTCATTTCCAGATTGAAAAGCAAATTGTTTCTGGTGTAAATCCGCGTGACGTGCTCTCTAAGTTAATATTCAAAGGGTCACAGGTGCCAGATCACTACAACGACATGGTGCTCTGGCAGGTGATAGCTGACATTTTGGCCGAGCCGCCGCGGCGTCCCAAACTTACAACCTACAACCACATTGCCGATGTGGTGCGGCTGCTCAAGGAGAGCAGCAACATTGTCGTGCTGACTGGTGCTGGGGTATCGGTATCATGCGGCATTCCCGACTTTCGATCACGCAACGGCATTTATTCACGACTGGCTGTCGACTTCCCTGACCTACCCAATCCTCAAGCCATGTTTGATATCTCCTACTTCTCACAAGATCCACGGCCGTTCTACAAGTTTGCACGTGAAATCTATCCGGGACAGTTTAAGCCCTCTCCAAGTCACAATTTTATCAAACTGTTGGAAGAAAAGGGCAAACTGTTGCGCAATTATTCACAGAATATTGACACGTTGGAACGGATAGCGGGCATCGAGAACGTCATGGAGTGTCATGGATCATTTGCGACTGCCAGCTGTACAAAGTGTAAATTAAAAGTGGCCGCTGATGAGATTCGAGATGACATTTTCGCCCAACGGATTCCAGTGTGTAAAGTATGCAATTTGAACAGTGCGGGTGGTGTGGAGAGTTTCGATGTGAATGACTCCCAAAACGACAAAACCAGTGACTTTAGCAGCCTTGTGGCCAATGGCATCATGAAACCGGACATTGTCTTCTTTGGCGAGGGCCTACCGGAGGCTTTTCACACGGCAATGGGTCATGACAAAGACAAATGCGATTTGCTTATTGTCATTGGAAGTTCACTGAAAGTGCGGCCAGTGGCGCTGATACCAAACTCTATTCCGGAATGTGTACCTCAGATATTAATAAATCGCGAGAAACTGCCGCACTTCAATTTCGATGTCGATCTGTTAGGAGACTCTGATGTGATTATCGATCATTTGTGCCGACTGTAAGTACCAATGCCTAAAACTGAGAAATTTTTAATTAACAGACATTTTGTGTTACAGTTTGGGAGATGAATGGAGTCACCTTTGCTGGTGTGATGACGTCATGGTGGAATCAGTTCCGACTGTGGTTTCATCCGAAAACGAAACTGAGAATCTACTGGACACCGACTCCACATCCACTGAATTTAGCAATGTACAATATTCAGCAGACAGCGGATTTGACAGTGCGCCGAGTCCATCGTTTTCAACCATCGAATCCGCTTCCCAGAAATCTGATCACGTAGGATTAGAAGTCACAGCGTTACCTGACGAAGCGGCGAAAGTGAACGAATCGTCATTGACTGCAATTATTTTAAATGAAATCACAAACTTATCACCGGATACGACAATTCACCTGAACGATGTGCACTGCAACGAAGCTAATCCGGCTAGCCAAAATGTTGACATCGTCGAATCGGGAACAACCAGCTCAACGGACGAAGAAACAATTCTAAACGATCGATTGGATGTCATCAAAAATCGATATGTTTCACAGCGATACTCATCGTCCGAGGCGTCGGACGACAGTGACAGTGACAGTGACGACGAGTCTACCAGCAATCCGTCGACCAGCCGTCCAGAAGCGGCGGCCAAAGTTTACCACGAGCTGGAGAAGGGCAAATATATGCACCACCCACCAAGCAGCTATATATTTCCTGGCGCTGAAATCAGCCTGGCCGGCAATGAGGAGTTTGTGTCGTACACGGAGATTGACAAGAAGCATAGCAAGGGCTATTGGAAGCGTAAACGTAATATGCCAACCAGTATTGAGAAACTTCCGTGTAAACGGCCTAAATAAGTTCATTGACGAGCCCATATGCTCCCAGATTGCGGACAGGGTGTACTTTGGAAGCAACTCAAAGATTTGTACGTTAAGTTGGCACCAGCGTCGCCTCAGACACTCCTATTGATCATTTATGTAAAGTATGTTTGAATTAATTGTCAGTGCGGTAGGGCAAAAGGAGCAAAAAGCGTCTGGGCGGATGGTTCAATTATAAATAATTTGTGCTTCTAAAAATTACCAACTCGTCATCAACATTTACAGTTCTAAGTATTGTGAAGTGCCGAATCCACGCGATTCATCAGATCTAAGCTTGACAACTTCCTTAGAACGCCTAATTTTCGTTTTCTGACGAACCGTTGCACTGTTGGGTAGCCGACCCAACTTATCCAATCCCTTAAAAAACGGTAATCTTTAGATTTAGAATTTTGTCTCAAACGAAATGCAGTTTTTAAATTAAAAATTCATTAGAAAAATGACCAAGAATAAGTGTAACCCAAAGTAAAGGTTAACCGATGTCCCAAATCGGCACAGACCTCAGGATTGTATGCAAAGACAGTGAATGTGACTAAATTTGGGCCAAATACAATAGTGACACTGCGAAATGGAATATTGTATGGTGTTGGAAGTTCGTACAGTCCCGTTGCTTTACCGAAGTGACGAAGTTTCGGTCGGAATTAATATCCTTGCGTCTCTACACCGCAAAACACTAAACCTAACGACCCCTTAGTATAAACTAAAAACTGTGGGGTAAAATGCCTAACAATGCGACACGAACCATCAATAACCGACCCAAAACGATTGGCATTTTTTTATCTTCGGCAAAATTTCTAGACCCCACGATTCCAAAACGAAAAAAATTGTAATTCTTTTCTTTCTTACTTTGTTTAGATCATTAACAATCTATTTGTAGCCTGTCAATTTTTAGTAAAATTTTTATGAAATGTGCACATGTTTTATGTTTTACGTTTTATGTGTTTTTTCAGATATGATTTTATTTTGTGTTGTAAAAAAGTATTAACTAAACATTTTACGGCTGAATTGCAATTAATCATTAGTTCATTTACACCTTTAATTCACAAATACAATAAAACAACAAAGGGTAGTTCTTAAGGTACGAAATTGTGGTGGTTTTTTCAAAGCAATATATCGATTCTATTGTGAATCTTTCTTTTCTCTTAATATTCTGCCTTTACGCTTAGATCGATCAACCTAAATTAGATCGATTGATGACGCATACATGTTGGTAATAATATGAAAATTAAAAGCACAATATTAATAAAAAACTATATAAATTAGGTAAACTAAATGTAATTAAGAAAATGACTTAAGTTTATATAAAAGAACTTGTGCTTCGATATTTAAAAGAAAAGCAATTTTAATTTGTACGTTTTGAATGACTGTCAGTTGTTGTTCAGCTGCAGGCATGTCACTGTGTGGCCTATCATTTACAATTTTGTGCGAAAGTCGCTTTATATACATATATAAGACAATCGACATAGAAGATCTCATTATTAGCAAAGACATTAAGATAAACACTTTCTGTCTGCAATCGTCCTTACATGAATTCATCAACTAAATCGGCAAAAATGCACACAAATAGAATTATTTATTTAATCACATAGAATTAAATTAACATAAAATTTGTACTATATACGAGTATTGTATATTCGCTAGCATACAGTTATCAGGGATCGCACTTAATTTTCTTACTTTCCAAGGGGGTGGAGCAACACTTTTTTTTCATCAACTGTACATATTTAGTGTCTTGGTTATTGTTCGCCTCAAATAAATCGATAAACTCATTTTTTTATTTTTTATTAATAAGCTTATTCAATTTTTGTTTTGCTTTTGTTCCTTTTTTTTAAGGAAAGAGAAAATTTATTAATTTTAAAAATTGTAATAATTAAACATACAAATTCTTACTGTCCTTTTTCTGATTGTAATATTTTATAAACATTTATTTGTGGACTAGACAGGGACGGAGAAAGTCATGCAATATTTTGTAATCAAATTAATTCAATTAATAAATTATTTAAATTAGTTGATTTGTTACTTTTATTAATTTTTTTAATAAATCAATTAACTTTTATAGAGTTTAATAATATTAATAAGGATCAAAGTCATTTTTAACCCCCTGGATTTGCAAGGAAAATTATTTTTTTGTAACCCTCAAAAAGAGCGAAAATTGTTAAGATCCGGTCAACGGATTTTCACGGAAAGGATTATAAGGGACCATATTATTTTTATAAAATAGAATTGTAGGAAAAAAAAAACTAATGGCCAATCAAAATGATAATTTAATCTTAAATTAGAGACCTTGAATAAAGTTTTTTTTGGTTCTGTTAAGGTCCTTAAGGGACCTTTTTTAAAATTAATTGCAAGCAAGTAAATACTAATGGCCAACCAAAATGTAATTTTAATTAAAAACAACTAATTATTTAATTTGAGACCTTGATTTCTAACCTTGATTTGTTGATTTAACATTTGAGACCGTAATCTGTCAATCGATAGAAAAAATTCTTATGTAAAATACATTGAAAAATTGATTTATTGTTTTTTTTTCCAAAAAATAAATAAAGTCCAATAATATACACATTTTCTGTTATATTCTCTCACTGTTTTTATATTTTCATTTGATAACTAAACCAATTTGATTACGAATAACACTAAGCGACATTCAAAACAGGCGTCGAATGAAATTGGAACTGGGCATACCCAAAAATCGCATAAAACATGAATAAGGATTAATTAAGCCTGCAATTAAATAAGAAATCTTATTAATGAAATCGTCTGTCTGTCACTTAGTATGTACATACGCCTCTCACAATTGGTGGTAAGGATAACTGCCCTAATATTACTTACGAGATCTTAAGTATGTATTTCGATTTATTACGCAATTCTAACATCTTAATGGGTGTCAATAGTCCCAATGTTGTTTTTTCCCCCCAATTCGAACGTAACAAGCAATTGCTCATAGAATTCATTACATACATATTTACAGCAATAACTATTTAGAAAAAAGATTACGAGCTAGAAAAATTATTCTCATCATTTGTGGTTGGAAAATCTTATGCTTAAACATAAACACATTAACGTCTCTTTGGAGAAAATATGTCAATCTGTTCGCCCACACTTTACCGATCAACACAACTTGCGAATTTGGTTCGGAAAATATTCCTTTCATGTTAAATAATTTTTTTTTTTTTTAAATATAAGTTTTTTTGTGTGGTTTTTGCTTTTGTTGTTGTTTAATAGTAAGTATTTTTTATGCTTTTGTGGCTGCAGCATTTTCTGCCACACCTGGATAGCGATCAACAGCATTTTGTCCGAAATCGTTACGACTTCTCTTTGTATGACAGTTCATGTGCAATGCCACCCCACGCCAGTTTGTAGACACGCTCCCTCCACCGAATGGCTGGATTCCAGAGGGCGTGCAGAAACAGATAAGGTCCACTGAATTCGCGGAACAGCCACCCCACAACAAACTCAAACTTGTTAAACGGAAGCGGCCCATTCTGCAAGAACATCATCAGTCAATCGCAAATGAAACAAAACGTGTGACACTTACCTGTACAATAGACAATAGTATCCAATCGGACAAGAACCACATAAGTATGTGTACCAAGTAGAATACCAGCGAGTCCCAGTGCAACAGCAGGGACACTGACCATGAGGCGAATGCACCGACCACCATGCATTCGGACAGGGGCTCCAGCAGAATGGTGGTGGGCACCATGGCCACGCGCAGCTTCGCCCAGCGCGTTAGGCGTGCCTGGAAATTGCCAATGTCACAGAGGCCGCTGTTCTGCAGCGCTGGCTGGCTGCTGATCACCATCTTGTAGCCGTGATCGGTGATAGCCTTGGCGATGAAAAAGTCTTCAGCCAAATAGCAGCCAAAGGCGCGCAAGCCGCCCAGCTCGTCGATGACGTTTTTACGCATCAAACAGGACATGCCGGTGTGGCAGTTGACGCCCAGCAAGTCGGCGCACAAATAAATTCTGGATTGAACTGTTCCAAAGTATATCTGAAATGGAATTGAGGCGTCAGGATTCCAATGTTTTTTGTCACCATTTGTGAGTCGAACCTTTTCAAAAGTGGCTGCAAATCCTTCCCGATCTGAGGTAAACGGCATCTGATGTACCAGCGCCACATTATCTGTCATATGATAGACCATATCCAACAAAGTGTCTTCTTTCACTGGAAAAACATGTCATTAAATGATATGATTGAATAATTAAAATTAGTCCTTATTACTTCGTATCCCACTGTCCGAAATCATTATGTATTCATTCTTGGCCACTTCATAACCAGGATTCATGTTGTTAATCTTTGGATTAACACCAACATCGGAGCCACCTGAAAAATAACCATTACATGATTTTTCCAATCAAACAGACTAAAAGTTTATTTTACCTAGGAATAACTGAGCATCTATGAATGGATATTTTTCCTTAAGATTCATGACCAATTCCACGGCGGGATCATTCTTGTCTTCGATACAGAACAGCAACTCGTACTAAAATGAGACGGAAATTAGCTAAAAACTCCCACTGAGGTTGTTGACAGCTTACAATTGGATAGTTCATCGTGAAAAAAGACTCCAAATTCTGCTGCAGATTGGGATCGACGCCCATTAGCGGCTTCAGGATGGACACGGATGGCAGTGGCACCTCATGTGGCTGTTGACATATTTTCTTGTGCAATTTATATTTGCTGTAAGAAAAATAAAATTACAATTAAATTCTGTAAAAAATTTTTTTTGATAGAAAAACAATTTCTTAGAACAAATTCTCAACATTTCCCTTGAACTTTGTTCTATATTATATTGAAGACTTTAATTTCAATGTCAAGTGATTAATCTGAAACTTTGTACCGAAAATACCGATAATTTTGAATTTCCGTTGAGATTTTTGTCGCCAAGCCAATTTCATACCGTTGAATATCAATTATGAAACTGTAAACATATTAAAAACAATTATCTTCGGCTAAAATGGCCTTGGGCTGTCAATTTTTATGAAAATTTAAACAATTTTTAGTAATTTTCTCTAAGAAAAAGCTAATTTGCATTATAACTGTAGAGATAATAACAGTTTTAATCTTTAGGAATACCAATATGAATTATGTAATCCAATTGATTTCCTCAATAAATGAGGCGTGACTCAATGATGGTGAACTGATAATACGCCAAAATTACCAAAAGTGACTCAGTTCAGCGATAAGATACAAGACAATGAATCAGCCAAGTAACTAATTAATGGTTAATTGGAATGAATACGTCATCATCAAATTCCGATTACATATGCTGGTCGGGGCACGTACGACAATTGTTTGTAAGTTGTAACTTAAGCTGTCGCGCACGGAAACGCCCGTATTTGCATATGAAGATAAAACTGTGCAGTCCCTAAGATGTGGCGGTGTTGTCGTGCTGTACAATGTCTAAGATCTTGCATGCATTGACTGAAACATCTCGCTGTTTGTGCAGCTTCTGGATGTGAACGACCAGTCGAGGTTTGCGCAGAAAATCAGTTGTTGATTTTAAACGGCAAACTCACAAACAAAAACCGCACATGTTTACATAGAATCGCATTAGCATAACGCCGGCTGAGCAAAGAAACAGATTTTCAACAAGATTAACAACAAACAAAAACAATTTTAATGGCTAATTGCTCTTCAATTGCTTTTTTTTTTTGATTATTTATCCCATGTTAAGTCTATCGTTATTTATTGAGATTGAACAAATTTTTCTTTCGCTAACCTTTAAACTCCATGATAATAAATTGATAAACAGTTCATGTTATATGCAAATTTTTTGGCAAAAATAACCAGTTTAACCTGTTTTGTATACAATAAGTTAATCGTTCCCAAATGAGTTCTGATTGTAATTGTTATTGCGTAGTCGCGCAAAATCAATAACTTGTTAGCTGTTGCATGCATTTACATAAACACGAGAGTCGCTCCATTGGTAGAAATATCGAAAAAGGATCGATCTTAAGTTACAAAAAATTCCATTTAAAAAAAACATTTGTAAGGAAAATTTTAGACAACAAATATTTGCCTATGAAAAAAAAAACGTATAGTTTTATATAGTATAGTATAAATAGTTGAGAACTGTTTTTTTTGTTTTATTCAATAACAAACAAAGCTTGAGAACAGTTTTTTTTCTAAATTAGGTTGTTTTCAATTAAAAAAAAAACATTTCTCAAACCCTTTTTTTTGAGAATTTACAATAAAAAATGTATATGCAGTTTGATTTCAAATAATTGAAGGTTGGCCACAAGGACATTTCCGTCTATTTATTAGAAAATCATCAAAAATTCTCCACTAACGACTGTTTACATTGTTGATGGATAGCGAACGCATAATTTATTACAACAGTTTCGTGTCATCGAGTAATTTAAACTGGAATGCTATTTTAAAGTAAATACATTTGCCAGGATGGTCATGAAATATTTGCGGTTTACACCAATTGAGAATGCATTGATGCACCTAAAAACAATTTAGAACAAACCAAGAGAACGTTAATTATGCAGAAATTACTGCAAAAGGAATAACAAGTTATAATTTTTGTTGACATCCTTGATATTTTAAGAATAATTGGAGAAATTTTTTATTTTTTTTAAATTTGACATTGAAACGGAAAAATGTTATGACTTGACATAACATTTTTGTTATATTTCAATTAGAACAGTTTTTTTAATAACTGTTGTTTGAATGTCAGTCTTTGAAAGATGAATAATTTAAAAACAATATTACAAATTCAAAATCAACGATTTTATGCGTCAAATTTCAGCGGAATTGGATGACGAAAAGTTAAGATGTTACAAAATGTAAGGAGAAGAACCATGAATCGCCTTAAACAATTTTAACAATAACAACAAAGAGACGCATCAAAGAACTTATAAGAAGTCGCTGGAAAAATGCGCCATGCAATTATCCATTTCTGTCCTGCTCGGTAGTTCGTGTTTTGTGGCCTTGACAGACAACAGGTTTTCCAAAAGAAAAAAAAAACAACACAGAATGAAGCGCAAAATTTGGCAGCCAGTTACCTGGCCAATTCGCCGCATTAAAACGAACTCACCTGTATGATATGGCCATAATGTGCACTATCCATTTGCCGCACCAAAATATCAGGAAGAATATCGCGAATCCATAGAGCGTGTAGAGCAGCGGTGTCATATTTTCATCACACTGTGGTGAAGGCGCCTTCTTGGGAAACGTTGATACGGACACCAGGCACAAGCCTGTCAGTCGCCTCCAAAATCTATCTAAAACAAATCCGTGTGATTCACTAACAACAAACGCGCACAAAACGCGACACGCTACTATCAACGGCACACACCCATTCACATAGAACGCCGCAGTATTCGCGTGCTGGTGGCGAGAGCGTATTTTCAACAAAGTACAAGTTTAAGGAATTTGCATTAATCACACACGACACGCGCTGCAATTGTGACTGACTTGGCTGATGAGATCGGTCGGCGCGCGTTTCCACCCTCTCCGTCCAACAAACAAAAAATAACAAAAAGGGTTCTTGGTTCTGGTTACACTGACCAGTCAGGCACACTCGGACTGGCTGTTCGCTGCACTGGGAGCCTCGCTGGCCATAGTTTTCGCACGCGCGCTGCTTCTTCTTACTACTACACGGAATGCATTCGCTGCACGGCCACGCCAATTACTTTCGAACGCCACTGTCGGATTTTTGTCTTTTGGTGTGGCGCTGATCAACATTGCACACACTTTTCACGCCAAACAATCGCTGCCCAGTTCCGTCAATGACCTAGCCCGCTCTGCACATATCTCACTTATATAACTGTTTATGTTCGCGCTGCCTTCTTTTTACTTACAATTGTACAATTATTCACTAGATAAATACCTAGTCCGGAGTCACCGTCTCACGCACTTCATCAGCAGCGACCAAGCCTGTCGCATAAAAATTAGATTAAAATACAAATGAAATGGAAAACATGAATTGTGGTTGTGTATTGACTGCGAAACCAGAAACTGCTAGAAATTATATATATATGGCTGGAATGTGTCAGAACAATTCGTGGTGAGTATCTTGTTGTCGCACAGTGACGTCACTGGCCAATTTGTTGAATTCTCACTATTCGATTATATAGGATTTCATTTGAATTTGCAAAAATTAGTCCACAATTTTAAAATAAGGGGATATTTTGACAAGTAAAAAAAGAATCTTTGTTTTTTTGTTTTATTGACAAAAAGCGTTAAAATGTAAAACAAAAAATATTTTTTGGGTCGCGTAGGAGGAAGCTAATTTAACCATGAAACAAATACATTTATGGTGAATATATGACATATATTATATAAAAATTACCGCCAAATTCAAAAAAACCATAATCGATTTCCGCCTAAGTGAATCCGTCAAAATTTAGATTGAGGAAGAAAATCGATGAGTTTACTTGCAATTGAATGAAAAATTGACAAAAATCTGCAATTTTGTTCTGTCAATTCAACAAAAAAAATTATAGTTTACAAGGAAATCACATCAATCAAATTACAAATATGATTCAGAATGAATTATGGACAAATTCATCCTGACTGATCTTTAAATTGGTATTTTTGAAGGATATTCTGACATTGGATTGATTAGCAAATAAAAAAAAACTGTCTAAGATACAGGAATAAAAACCTTTTTTTTATACAAAATAACTGTTGTGATTCTTCAAAAAATGATTTCTAGTAAATTCCAAGGATGAAAACTGACAGGAGTCACAATGCAGTGTCCAAAGGACCAATGGTGTTTTCAATGCTTCTAGTTCTTTAAAGAATATAAATGAATTTACATTTTAAGGTGGTGATTTTTTTTATTGAAATGTTTACTTATTTTTGTACCTACAGTGGGATGTCATAATTTTAAATCAAAAGCTAGCAACTTGATTAGAGGTAAAGGTGAATGAAATTCAGTCGGTAAAAAAAAAAACAATAATTTATTCCACTGAACCTGATTCAGTTGTTATTGTTACGCTGCAAATTAGATTTGTTTTGTCGTTCGTTCAAATTACAATTAAAAGTAGGATCAGACGTCGTCGATCATGGCCGGCGCGTACGAGTTAGTCGTCCCGACGGAGCCGCTCAGCACCACCTTTCGCAACACGAAATACAGTATGACGCCGATGAGCAGGTTCGCTATGGCGCAGAGGACAATGATTGCCCATGCCGGAATCGCCAGACCACCTGTGTGAAATGAATAAATGCGTCAAATTCTGTGTCCTTCTGTTTAGTTGTTCAATAATCAATACTTACGATAGTAGGTCCTTGTGATTGTTCGGCGACCCCGGAGAATTTTACGTCGAGCTTCTGTTTCTTCGGTGCACATGCTCAAGATGACTGAAAGGATATCAGTAATCAATTTAATGGTCTCAAATGAAAAATAACAATGTAAATATTTGATTCAAGGGTCCCAAGAGTTCTTATAGGAAAATCACAAGTGTAAGGGTCTCCAAATAAGGAAAATTTTTCCTTTTTGCATTTTTTTTTCAACCCAATCGAATCTTCACTTTAGCACAAAATTTCACTTTCATCACAGTTTACGGTCTAAATTGCTCACATATGAATCAATTAAAAAAGTCCAGCAATTCCAAGGTCAACCACACCTCAAAACAAATTCGATTCAATTCGTTTTTTCCACCAACTTCCGGTTGCAATATTTACCTAATAATATGGTAAAGTAAAAAAATCCTCTCTTGAACAGTTTCATCCTGATGGTATTCACTTAGTCCTTGTTTTCGAGTGTTTTATTTTTTATTTTTTTTGGAACTTTACTAGTCAGTACTGCGTCTTCGGGAAAATGCGAGTAAATGAGCTCATTGGCATATACACTTAAAGTGGTATCATCTATGACACATAAAATAGCCTGAGAAGGCAGGTGAATAGATAAGATAAGATAAGCGGTTCTTATCTGCAGATATGTTACGGCCGCTCCACACTGTTCCAGTGCGCGAAACTGTTTACGTTGTGCAATGAATTCACATATATGTGATATGGGCGTTGTTCATTCACATTTCACAGAAACGGAAGACTAGTAATTTACCGATTGCGTGCATTTATGTTTCAACATTCAACGCATAAACTGATTAGTTGCGGTATTTCTTATTAGTCATCTTAAATCTGAATTTAATGAGTTGTTTATATGACGTTTGCAATAAACGCGAGGCACGAGATTTCAATACTGGATAAGTTTTTTTTTTTTTAATAAACCTGTTTTTTTTTGACAAACTGTTCTTACTGTATTTATGTTTCAACTGATTAATTGCATACTTTTTTACTCAATTCTGAATTGTTGTTTACTTTTATACAAACATCGAGGGTCAAAATTTCGTGCCACAAAATATCCTGAATAACCTTGTTTTAAATTACAATAAAACAAAATGTTTTTTGACAAGCTTTTTGAATTTAATTTTTGCATTTATTTTTCACCACCTTGTTATGTCGCCCTACAATTTTTGGAAACTTAATTAGGCTTTTGACATTAAATCATTTGTCCATTTGACACACTAATCTCTTTCTCTCTCTTGACGTTTATTAAATATAATTAAAAGTTAATGTAATTAGGAACATAACACTTGACTTTTCGTGAACTGTTGTTGTCGTGGGACCTCTTTATTGGAACCGGTTTTGTTTTTTAAAATTTAATTGTGATTGTATTGTTAAAATTTGGATTTTTTTAAATATCATAAATCTTAATACTATCGAATTTTGATTTGTTTGGTTAAGACCCATAAAAACAAAAAACGCCTATTTTAGTGAGTTACTAACAAAAAATACTAAATTTGTGTTTTAATTTGTAAAATTTAACCGCCGCTCAAAATTTTGGAATTATACTGAGCGATGAACATTGATCGAAAACAACAGTTCTCTCAACTGTCAAGTTTTTAAAAAAAGAATACAAAAACGATTGATGTAATAATTTCAAGTGGTCCAATGCATCTTCCATTTAACATTAAGTGGGATGACTTAAAAAATGGCTTAACTTATTATTTTATAAGCAAATTAATTTTGTTTTTAATGAGCCAAATAAAACTGCGGGAAGATTGTGCCAAATATTGACTAAAGCTTTTTTTTATCTTTTTCGATTTAATTTAATTATCACAGAAAACAATGTGATGGATAACTATGGCTGATTCGATCAGATGACATCCAATTATAACGTTTTAAAATTAATTTTTTTTTGCGTTGGTTTGTGATTAAATTAAGAGCGACGTGCAAATGAGTATAATCACGAATCAAAATATGTTGGAAAACTGTAAAAATTCGTAAATTTTGGGGAAACGAAGTTGTTGTGAGCTCAAATCATTTACTTTAATTATAATAGTTTGTCCATGCGCCGTTCGCAAACAAGAATCTCGTTGGCATGATAGTCAAGGCCATTTGCCATTTCTATCGATCGATTTACAAACATTTTGTCAACAGAGACAATTAATTATTGTAATTAATTAATTAAAGACTGGGGAGTTAATAAGATTTATTTAGGTAAAAAGATATTGTTTGTTGGTATTAGGAGCAAATCCCTGTGGCTTTTAAGATTCTTTTTTTTTATACATTGGCCAATGACCCATCCTGCTTGCTTATGAATGTGTAAGCGCCTCAAGATTTACCAAAAGATCCCACCAAGAACGGGTTTCTAAAAATGTTTGTTGGATGTTACGCAATTGAAAATTGGAAATCTGCAAACTGTCCGCGATATTTCACCATGTCCCAGACTCTCACGCCAATCCCGCTTTTAAATTGGCTTGTTTTTGTTTCAAGGCCTGACGCGTATTACGCTTCCAGTACTCTCCCCCATTTGGGCGCAAACGACGAGTCAGAACAGTCAGTTGTACTTGAGCTGTGTTATATTAAGTGCATTCATGTATTTTCCGCCGAAAAGAGAAATTTTATCAACAAATATATATACTGAATTGTGTCTGGTTAATGTTATAATTTCGAGGGTCGTGCTCCATTAAATTTGTTGGGCGTTCAAATCTTCGACAATACGCAGAGATTGTTATCTTAAAGTGTTTTATGTGTTCTTTAAATTCGTAATGGACTCTCGAAGCAGCTGCATCGGTTTGTCCAGTAAAGTATGTGGGTATTTTGTGCGCAGTTCCTGGCGCGTAATTCCATTTACTTTAGCCACTTGACTTGCCAATTGTTCATCCATCTTCCAAATAGTCCCGAAAATTCCTCAGATGCCCTTGTGAAACATTCTATAATTTAGACTAAGTTTTCAACAAATTTCAAAACTTTTTTCTTCTAAAATTATCGTTAAAGATTGTGAAATCCGATTAATTTATTTTAAAAAATTTGCCAAATTCACAAAGAAAATCAGATTTTCAACGAAAAATTTCCACAGTCCGATGGCATTCGATAAAGTTTCCGCTCTTCGAACCTAATGATCCGCCAGCGGGTCTTAACTGGTTTGATTAGAATGCTCGTCTGCGTGTCATTCACAAATTAATTAAATGCAGTTTGACAAATTATTTAATTTTTGTATGTTGACAAACATTTTTTCAAAAACCATTAAATTTTGCACCGAATTTTCTAAAAAAAAAACGCCGAAGAGGAGGATGGGACTCGGCGGAAATCTGTCAAAGGGTTTGCCTAAACCAATCAGCATTAATTAGTGTGCCGTAAAAAACATAATTTTGTTTTATGTATTAATAAAACGTTTTTAATTATCAGTCAATCAGATGCCTGAAAACGCGCTAAGAAGCAGTTTTCCCATAGCAACTAAGCAATTTTGTATGGCAAAGCGACAGATGTCTTCCCAAAGATGGTTCGCTCACCACGACCAATATCTGCCAAATGTGTTCACAAAGTGTCCAAAATACCCACATAGGCAAGTGGACATGCGCCAAAATAACCAACGCAAAGACCTTATGTTAATTGAATTAGGCCAATTAGAGTGATACTCGCGGCGTTTAATAATAAATCACTAGATTGCACAAAGATTGGCTTTCGTGCCACGTGAGGATGAGCCGCCTCCTCCCCCTCCTGCCCTCTCCCACCCTCCTCTTGAGCATGCCCATCGACGTTTCCCATATATGTAAAATACAGAAGAAAACCTCAATGGTAATTGGTACAATTATAGAAAATCGCCGTCAATTTTTGTTTTCCCCACATCTCTTTTTTTCGGTGAGTAGCCACCGAGGCTAGCACGCTAACCAATTTGGAGGATCGTCATTAATATCAAATCGTTCACTCGCCGTGCCAGACGACCAAGGAGCAGAACAAGACAAACAAGCGCGCTCGCCATATCATCCAGTCGCTCGCAATCACATCTAGTCACTTGACGGTTTCGAACCCCAACCCACCCAAAAATAACCGGACATCACCATGGACAAAGTGAAGCCTTCGCAAAGCGGCTTTATCGTAATCATTGTTGTTCAGATTATCATCTTCATCTTATTCGGCATCTTTACACGATACGATGACAGCCTGCTGCCCAAGGATGAGCAGTTTGTGGCTGATGTGGAGGAGCTCGCTCCTGGCGAGACCAAACGGGTGCCCAGCTATCCACGTAAGTGCTAATTTTTGGTCAATTGCTGATGTTTAAAATTGTGAAAAAATCCTGTATGAAAAAATTATTTGCAAGTGGCAGGAAAAAATTAATGAAAATTAGTGAAAAAGGATAACAAATAGTGGACAGTGAACAGTTTTAGTTTATAAAAAAGGATTTTCTTCTGTTTGAGATCGAGGAATTTGTAATTTCTCAGTTTTGGCACATTTCCCGTATTTCGTTCCGGATTAATGCACTAATGATGGTTATCTGGAGGTCATAAAATTTGAACGTTTTTAATATATTCAGACTCCAGACATAACATACCGTTAATTTACAAATTCTGAGTTGTTTTAAAACTAAAAATAAATAGAAGGGAAATCACTTGCCGCATATGAAAGGTCCTAAATTTTTCGACCGCACAATTTCAGTTATTAATATTGATAATAAACTATTCGCTCTGTCGAAAATTTTCATCAAAACAACACATGATGAAGATTAGGACCCCACAAATAGATATTTTCAAAATCGAAGCTGATTGCATAATGCAAGTGTTAATTAAATTGACACCACTTATTTCTATACACAAAATAATGTCCATTTACCTCAAACTCTTTTAGTATAAGTAAGATGAAGTAAGTACCCCTCCTCCATTGTGACTATTTCCATGGTTCACAAAGAGTCTCTAATTTCATTGACATACGTTCCAATTACTCTGCAATTCGTGGCGTCGCATCGTGAGTTTGTTTTCCGCGCTTGAAATTTCCATGCCATCGGAAAACTGCTTTCCTAAATTAGCTGCAATTGTGCCAATCGATTCGAAAACAACAACATACCCCACTTTCACTAAATGCGTTCATTCATAAAGCTATTAAATTGTTTATATCGCGACATGAGTGGCATTAATTGGAAACGTCCCAAGAATATCCTGAATCGACCGGAAATAGACTTTGATTGCACAAGTTGATTGAACCTGACGGCGATGCGTAAATATTTGAGACTGATTGTCTTGGCATTTTCTTAGATGCAATTATTGACCGGAAAATGATCTCGAGTTGTATTTTTAGTCAATTTTGCATCATTGTTTGTTTATCGCAATTTTGTAAACATCTTATTTGTTAAGAAATATGTCCTAAAGATTTATTATAATTGTAGATGCAATGAAACAATCCAGTTTTAATTTTTAGTAACCTGTTTTTAGCAACAACAACAACAAAAACAAAAAATGCGAATTGTTTATGAACTAGTGACTTTGAAACTGTCGCGTGACTAATGGCATCATCTTCAGAATTTTTCTTATTTTCAACAATGACATTTCAATACGATTTTTTCTTCACTTAAAGTTCTTCTTATGTTAAGACCTCTTTAGTAGTGAATCATTCAATCTCTAAGTTATAAATTCGAAATCAAACCGGAAATGATTAGCGCTCCATCCACAAGACACGCGATGATTCTTTTCTTTTTTTGCTTTGAAGCAATTGATGTCTATTTACTTTATGTGACATTTTTTGCAAGAACAAATAGCAACAAAGTAAACATACAAAAAAGTAACAAAAATTATCAAAAAAAAAAAATACTCTCAAAGGTCCTAATTGTTCAAATGAACCGCTTATGCCAAAAATCTAATAAAAAAGTGTTTGTTGAACAAATTAATTTTCAGCTCCTCATTAGAACCGCATTTTGCCTATCATTTAAGACCCGAAATTCGCCTTGAGTGTAAATTTTACTAACGAGTATCTTCTTTCTACCTTCTTTGAGTTTTTATTTATTTATTTATTGACAGAATTTTGATTCTATTTTTGTCACAGTTTCTCAACTCAAGAAAATCTTTTCACTTATCTTTTTCACAGACAAGACGTTTCCCGCTAATATTTTTTACAATTTTTTAGGACCTGTAATTTTTATTAAATTTAAATTTGATTTACAAACTCTATTAACTACAATTAAAACTTACAATTTTCACCCAACAGACTTTCAAGACATTCATGTAATGATATTTGTGGGTTTCGCATTTCTGATGACCTTCCTCAAAAAGTACGGATACAGTGCATCTGGCTTCAATCTCTTTTTGGCCGCCCTTGTCGTTCAGTGGGCCATTTTGGCACGTGGATTCTTCGAATTGGAGGACGGCAAAATACCGTTAGTAAACTCCTATTATTCTAAAACCTAAGACCTAAAACTGATTGTCACCAGATTGTCGTTGGAAAATTTGATTGGAGCTGATATCGCCGCAGCCAGCGTCCTCATCAGCATGGGAGCTCTTCTGGGACGAACCACCCCCATCCAGTTGGTGCTCATGGGACTGATTGAGATTGTTGTATTTTCCTTCAATGAATACTTCCAACTGGAGTGGCTGAGAGTGAGTAATAACGTAATTTTTCATTGTAAGAAATTCATGAGTAATTCCAAAAAAAAAATTAAGATCACCGACGCTGGTGGTTCCATAGTCGTGCATGCGTTTGGCGCCTACTTTGGACTTGCGGTCAGTTTTGCGATGCGCCCACGCAAGGCCCACAGTGGAGACTCCGAATTGGAGGGTCCCACCTATGTGTCGGACATGTTCGCAATGATAGGCACGCTGTTCCTGTGGATTTTTTGGCCCAGCTTCAACTCGGCACTGCTTGATGGCGCCGATCAGGAACGCGCCATTCTCAACACCTATCTGGCGCTTGGAGCTGCTACAGGTGAGTTACCCATTTTTCATTTGTTGAACTTTTTGTAATTGTTTATTTGAAACAGTGACCACGTTCGTGTTCTCGACACTTGTCAGCCACGAGAAGAAGCTCGACATGGTGCACGTCCAAAACTCAACGCTGGCGGGCGGAGTCGCCGTCGGCTCTGTTTGCAACCTGCTAATCGGACCCCATGGTGCACTCCTGATTGGCATTATTGCCGGATTAGTGTCAGTGCTCGGGTACAGATATCTCAGCGTGAGTAGCCAATTTCATGCCAAATTAGGAATCTTCTATAACATTTCAATTCAAACAGCCGGCTATAACGCGAACACTGAGGATTCACGACACTTGTGGTGTCCACAATTTGCACGGCATGCCGGCTGTTCTTTCAGCCATATTCTCCGCAATTTATGCTGCCCTGGCTTCTTCCAGTGAGTACAAACGATCCTTGACTGAAATATTCCCAGCCATGGAGGTAATTAATGAGAACTCTACAATGCACGGAAACCACACTGAATTCGCCATTGGAGTAAGTTTTTTTTTTCTATAAAAAAATTCTACGATTTTACCGATTTTATAAACTCTTTGTAGGGATTTGGAAGAACTGCACAGCTTCAAGGATGGTATCAGCTTTTCGGAATTCTCATTACATTAGGAATTGCCATTGTCTCAGGATTAATAACTGGTCAATTTGTTTCTTTAAATTCTTAAATTTATAGTATATTAACTTAGGACTTTATTGCAGGCTACATCATTAAGTCACCAAACATGCGTCGTCTTTCAGAAGAGGAGCGCCACAATGATGAGGTTTATTGGGAGGTTCCTTCCTCATAAGCTGGAGTTGAGTCATCTAAATGTTTGTCATGAGATATGTTTTAAATAATTTTTAATTATAATCTCAATCTCATACTTAATCTTCATTCGATTCTAAATGTTTTTCCTGCGTTATTCAATTGAATGTATCTTTGTTGTATTTAATAAGACGTAAATAAAATGTTTAACACAAATAATAAATTCATCGTATATTCAGTGTTTTATTGAAAATGATTTCTTTGCGGGCAAATGTCCTTTGCTCCATATTTTTAGAACTCATTTGGGAAACATTTGAACTTTTTACCAGCCTCAAGACGTAATCGATCGTTAACTATTGCCACAAATGCCCAAGAGGGTCGCTGCAAGGACATTTGTTTCAAATAATCTGGCCTTTGCGCCAGAAAGTGTTCCACACCTCGATTAGTAAGACACTGAAATTCCATTAACAATGAATAATTTCACGATTCTGCTTGTAGTGAGCTTACCTTTCGATCACGTTAATATTGGAACTTATATAAATTGTGATGACATCGGAAAATTTCGTCCTGATCTTCCATTGGTGCCGATATTTGTGAACTTTACTAAAATCCCCCACGGTACAAGTTACGATAAGTTTTTTGCAGAGGACCAATGGACGAACAAGTCGACCTATCTACCTGAAGTGACGTGTCCTTTGTACATAACGGACAGATTTTGGCTGCCTCAACTAATGTCACAGGTGTGGTTGCACATGAACGGTCAACTCACTGATAAGGTCTTTTTCAAGTCAATTGATAAGCAACTGGCTGTACTGTATCTGCAAACAGGAACTCGCAACCTTTACAATTGCTACACGTACGAGGGCTTAAAAGGAAGTTCCTACTTTAATCACATTTCAGCGAATTCAATACATAAGATCGTTAGAAGACATAGAGACAAACTTACGAATTCTTCTTGTAATTCAGTTTTGGCAAAAAATTGTCGCTGTGACGAATTCAAACAAATTAATTACAAGGAGCTAATATTGCCGATAGCAAAAAGGATGTTTGCATTTTTGATGATTATTATAATTTTTTGTTATGTGATTTATGCAAGCAACACTAAGAGTAAGCCGCAAAATCAGAATTAGACACGTTTGCTACAGTTTTCCAATTAAAAACAATTAAAATCTTCGCACTTAGACAATTAGCTCGTTAATCGATTTGTACTGGTTTGGAAAATGGTTTGAAATAAAAGAAAATCTGTTAATTTGACTTTGATATCCTTGGCACTTTCTTGTAGAATACGTTATTTTAGGATTTAACCGGAAATAATAAATACAAATAAAAAACCAAGCGGCAGGGAGAACCGGCGAATTAATTCATATACGTCGGAGATGGGTCCTTGAGCAAGGAAATAAATGAATGTGGACAATTAGTTTTTTTTAGTAGCTCAATACTTTAATTTTGTTAGTGTCTTGAGGTAGTTTGGATAATTTGACAGGTTGAAAAATTATTATAATAAAAATAGCATAAAAAAACATATTTTTTAACTGTGTTGACAATGCTATGAAAATAATTTTAAAAAATTGTATTTTTTGCTAAAAGAAACGTTCGATTAAGTGTTACAAAAAATACATGAAAAAATGTTAAAATGTAAATAGACTTTCTGAAAAGCAAATATTTATTACCAGAGAACATTTAAATTTGTAAATTGAGTTGTATTTGTCGACAATTAAAAACTCACACTTCTTTAATAATTATTATATTAAATTAATACGTGCAGTTAATGATATATATTTATTTGTTGAAAATAAAAAGAGTCTAAACAAAGGTGTGGGTCTAAACGCAACAAGCCCCAATAAAGATATAAATGTATGTTTAGATTATATTAAGGATTGCTATAAGTATATATAATGTTGTTATTCCGAACCACTTGACCACCAGGGAGGGTGGGGGGAGTAGTGGGTAGGTCAAAGGTCAACTTGAAAGTGTGAAATGCAACTTTTGTTCAGCCGACTTTGTTGATACAAAAAAAAAAAAATAATGAGTAAATACGAACAAGTGGCAGTATTCGGCTGTTAATAATCTCCAGTAAATTGAGACCATTTACCTTGAAACTTGAAAAAAAAAAAGAAAGAAAGAAAAGAAATGGACTTAGTTGATGCTCGAAATGAAGCATCAAGCCGTTAACAATATGTTCTGCTAATAGTTTGGCAATATAACGAGGTGAGCAAGAACTACCACAAGAACAGTTGTTGCAACAGTTCGCAAACTGTTTATAAATGAAACGTTGTAAGTTGTATGTAACGGTTGTAACAGTAAATGATGCAGTGAATTTAAATTTACTATCATACAAAGGAGGAATAAGACAACGGATGCAGCACCAACAAACCGACTCATCCAACTGATGGAGACTCGAATTAGTCGAATTTGCCAGCGCTGACACACCGGCAACACACATACGCACTCACGCACACACACACATGCACGCACGCACACACACACACACACACACACCACTCGCTTGGCTATCTTATAATTAATAAACAACTGGACTCCCGGGCTAGTTGGACTCCTGGTTTACCACGCAAGCGTTCATCGCCACCCATGGTGCGCCTCCGCCACCGTCGCCACCTACGTCGTCGCTTCACACGTATTCGGCCCGGCGCACAGCTGCTGGTGTCGCCCGGCCCGCCGCCGTTGCGGCCACCTCAGAACCGCTTCAGGAACTCTTCGGAGCAAATGCGCGCCCTCGCATTCACCGCCAACTTCATCTCGCTAATCTCCTTGTCGATCTCCTCCATGAACGTGATGACAAAGTCGACCAGCTTATGTTTGTACATCTGCTCCGTGTGGAAGTTGGTAATCAGGAAGCTGATGTCATAGCCGTCGATCGGCTTGCGGCGCAAGATGATAAAGTTCTCGGCGCGCATCATCATGAATCTGGTGAACTTGTGGCAGAGGATGCGCTCGATTTCGTCCGCCTGTTTGACGGCGATGCTGACACGCACCGAATTCACGCTGGTCTCGATGAGGACGCGCTCCTTTTCGTTGCGCGATATCACCACCGGTGTCAGCAGCAGCTCCTTGCTGGAGCGCACCTCCACCTCGGGCTTGTTGTGGCGCTCCACCACTTGCGAGGAGAAGTTCGTTAGGCACATGGCGGCGTTCAGTGTGTGTCGAACGGCTGTCAGGTAGGGCTTCAATGTTGCTGCCATCGTTGGTGGTCGGCTGTCTTATCTGGTGCTGACGTTTGGGTGCGCAAATATTTCCGGTTTTGTTCTACCTTTCGTTTCGAGGATTAAACAGCCTCGATAGTCTGCAAGTTTATTGCGGTTATTGCTTATTGATTCACGTATGTCTAATTTGCACTATATATGTTACGTTACGGTACTTGAGATGTCCGCTATGTATGTAAAAACGCGTAGACAAGCGTTCGTGCTCGTCGAATGCGGGGACGCCGCTGTGGTCTGGTCTTGACTCGAATTTCGCTATTTGACACAGTATTTTGTACTTTATCAGCCACACCTCACCCAGTTCCGTTCAAAACCGATGCTACTGACACTTAATCACGGACCGCGATGATTAATATGTTGACTTTCAATATTGAATATAAGGCAATTTTATCTTTTCTGCTCTTCTGTCTTCTGCCTTTTGCTCTATCCTTGAAGGGGTTAGGCAACTGTCAACTGACAGCACTGACAGCCGCCTTAGTCATGTCACCATTCCAAATACTTTGCGTTTTCTTTTTCTATGTAAACTAAAATGTTATTAAATTTTTTAATAATTAAACCTCTTAAATTATTATTAAATTAATTTTGTTTTTTGTATAAACAACAAATATAGTTGCAAATTAAATTTTTTAAATCATCGACATTTAATAAATGAGTACTTTGACAGTTGTCAAAACTAATCGACTTAAGTACTGTCATTTACGTTAAGTATATCAGCATTTGAAAATACGTCCCATACATATATTAAATTTTGCAAAACGAAGAAAAAAAACAAAAGTTTGAATCTTTCTTACGGAAGTGAATATAGTAAAGATCATTGTCGCAGTGTACTTTGGCTATAAGGAAGAGACTCTTCGATTCGCCAATCCATTACCGTTTTGTTTTAATTCAAAGATGCTGTCACGAAGCTTGATCCGCGGCTGCCAATCGCTGAATCTGCGAGCATTTGCAGGTCAACACACCTTTCAATCATCCCATCCATGGATGCGGTAAATTTAACATGATTCATTACTAAAAAGGTGTAGCATTCTTAATATGGTGATTTATTGAATTTCCAGCAAACAACACCTGTCCATTGACACATTGAAAAGCGACAATAATGGAACTACCTGTACTATGAATGAACGTAAGTCCCTCTGTTCATATCTTCATCTATCAATCTTAAGCATTTGAGTCCAAAAGTTCAAGACTGTGACGTCATAGCTAATGTAACAAATTATAAGTTTCATTATCAGCAAATGTAAAACGTCTCGCGAATTAATCGCCTTGAGACGCTTTGTCATTTTAATGTCTGTAGTAAAATATTTTGTTGTTTATTGCAGTCAAATCGAATATCCATAAAGCGATGGGCATTGCGTCCACCTACTCACCGTTGGGTCAAAATCGGGAGCACTTGATGCAGCACGAGCCCAAATCAATGGACGAGCTGCCGCCACGATCGATGACCGACTCATTCTCATCGGCAATCATTCCACTGAGCACCGATCTCCAGCTGCAGGATAAGTACGTGACGTTTCTTGGCACCGTTCGTTTGGGCCGGCTTATGGAGGACATGGATTTGTTTGCCGTTTGGGTGGTCTACCAGCACGTGAAAATGCCCAATTTGGCTGAAGGAGTGCCGCTGCCCTACACATTTGTCACAATTCTGGTCGATAAAATTGACTTTACTGACATAAGCACCATGGTAATTGGTTTTTGGTTTGATTACCTCTCTGTCTTTTGATCACAAGATTATGTTTACAGAGAAACTCAGACATAAGATTGTCTGGTCACGTCAGCTGGGTGGGAAGTTCATCCGTTGAGGTGGTCGTTTGGTTGGAGCAGAAGTCGGACGAAAAGTGGCGCAAGTTGACTCGCGCACTGTTTCTTATTGGCGCTAGAAATGCCACAAATACTAAAGCTCAGGCTGTGAATCCGTTAGTGCCGCAGTCGCCAGAAGAACAGCACATTTTCGATGGCGGCCAAAGTGAGTTTGGCATTTGAAATGAATTGCAGTTCACACTTTTCACAAAAAACATTCGCTTTTAGGCCGCAAAAAAAATCGCAAACTAATTCAGAATCAATCTCTGATGAACCACGAGCCCAATGATCATGAACAGAAGCTGATCCACGACATATTTGTGCGAACCATCGACATGCAGACAAAGTCGTTCAATCGACGCGTCCTGCCGTCTGGCTGTTGTTGGATGGAGAACGCGGTACTATCGAACATTGTATTTTCGCATCCAGAAGATAGAAACGCGCACAATAAAGTATTTGGCGGCTTCCTAATGAGACATGCTCTCGAACTGAGCTGGGCGTTGGCCTATCAGCACAGGTGAGTCGATATTACCATTATGTCATGGTCAAACGCCAATCAAATGTGTTTTCAGCAAACAACGTCCCAAGCTGGAGAACATTCATGATATCGCATTTCATCGGCCGGTGGAGGTGTCGTCGTTCATCACGATGACAGCGCACGTCATCTACACTGACAAGCACTACATGGAGATTGTCGTTGTCGCCGAGGTGTCGGACGCCAATACCGGCGGCCACAGCACCACCAACGTCTTCTACTACACGTATTCCAACACCAATCTGGTGCCACAGATTGTACCGAAGACATACCACGAGGCCATGTGGTACTTGGACGGACGCCGCAAATTCAACTACTCAATGGGCCTCACCCAATAACTCAACCACTAAGATACTCCTTATATGTCGCTACTTACTAACTGTTAATTGTTAAATTATTATTAATAAACTCACGTTGTATTGATTGATATTACAAGTTGAGGTGTTTTCGTTCAGGTAGCAGGTGCATGTCGATAACCTAATTGGATACACTTAATGCACAATATTCACACACGACGAAGGTCAGCGTCTTTCGTCAAGCATTCCTAAGCGCGGCCCACTTGTCTTGGCAGCGTTCACCCACCCAGTCATATTGGGATCAAGTTCATGCCGTCCATCGTGTATAGGCAAACGTCAATGCTCGTCCTCGCATACCATAAGGTGCTTGTGCACATGGCTAATTGAATTACGATTTTCGTGGAAGCCCTATCGCTTCGAGTAAGCAGTCTCTTTGCTGTGTGGCATGTCAATTTTGTTGACAAGATAGCTGCTCCGTGGCGGCAGTAGCGTTTAGATATCCAAACCATTTGCCACCAGATGATGATGGAAGGTAGGTTGGTGCTGGAGTCAATATTGTAGCACTATTTTGGACTAGCAATCTCGCCTTTAAACGATTTTTAATTGTTGCCTTTGATTGTGCGTCAGAGTGTGTTTGTGTGTGTGTGCGTGCGTGTGTGAGTGAGAGATAAAAGTATAAAAAAACGTTTGTGATGTATAATGATTCGGGATTAACAGTGCAGGGTGTCTACAAATGTGGTGGCTATCGATATGACGATGGCACACGATACATTGGCGACTGGAATAGCCGAGGCCAGAAGCATGGCATGGGACATTTGTTGCTACCAGACGGCACCAGATACGATGGGGCATTCAACAATGGCCTGTGCTCGGGATTGGGTGTCATTCTGTTCTCCGATGGCGCCAAGTAAGTTGGACTATTGACGTTGGAATTGAGATTGTGACCTTGACACATTAGCCCAATCTAATTCGATAAGAAGTTTAAAAAAAACACTTGTCTTTTGAAATGTAACGAATTCTTACTGTTGCAATTAGGTATGAGGGTGAATTCATGCAGGGTTGGTTCCATGGTCACGGCATCTTCTGGAGAGCGGACGGCATGAAGTACGAGGGCGAGTTTCGCGGCGGACGAATATGGGGTCTCGGCCTTATCACGTTCAAGGACCAGAGTCACGGATTCCCGCGCAATGAAGGCTTCTTCCAGGACTGTCGGCTGGTGCGCAAGAAAAAGTGTCCCGATGTGGTGCAGCGCGCTCAAAAGGTCGCCTTGATGGCGAGAGCGCAATGTGACCAACCGTCCTAATAAACATTATCGATTGCATTTTCTGCTAATCGGTATTACTACAATACATAATTACAGTTATGAGATTACAAATAAAATTATTTATTAATTTTAGGAGTCGTTTGTTATGTCGTTAGTTTGCACGCGCCATCACTGCGCTTTGGCTTTGCGTGTTTTTCAAGAACTGTTATTTTATGCACTCATAAAAATATTTGTTTCTTCATATTACTTTGCGAATAGGTTTTTCGATATAAAACCAAATTTACAGTTAATTTAAACACTTGGAAAAATACTTTATTTCTATTGAATAAATTTTTTTTCTTTTTGATTTTAATTACTCAAAAAAAAATGCTTGTTTTTTTTCTTTTTTGATTCATAATTGCTTATAGGAAATCTGCAAAGATTTATTTTTAAATCTTAAAAAAAAAAAATTATCTTATCAAATTTACTGACGCAATTACAACAGCTAACTGAATAACAGGTAACGAAACAGTTCTTTTTTCATGCTAAACTGTTTCTCTGAACTTGCCCATGTCTATCAAATTTCCCAAATTATTGTTTGTTTTTTTTTTAAATATTGATATTTGAACCTTTTTTATTATACATTTATGTAGAATAGACAAACATTTAAAACATCATAAATCGCACGTTTCAAGTGTCTTGATGACCTTTTTCTGAGATGGTGTGCAGAAAAATCCCCGAATTTTCTATTTACAACGATGATCTATGTCGTTCTGTCCACTCAAGCAGAAATACAGGGCCTTTTAGAAGTACTCGATTCGACCACTCTAAGAAAAGTCCGTGACGGAGCAGTTGGTTCTTGTGAGCAGCTCGAGTGGCTAAGAGCTATTTCTTGTCTGTCAAGTGTGATTAATTGGAATTTTGATGTATAATTTAGTTTCGTAAGTTGTTTTGTTGAGAAAGTAAAATTATGAGTCCTTTATGATGAAAGCATTTTGACATTGTATCAAACAATCGACCCGATCTGATTTGAATCTCCTTCGTTTCATCTTATGCAGAGGAAGAGAAACTTCTTTGGCTGTGCCAAATAAGTGCCGCTACCAAAGCGTTGAGATTGATACATCTATAAGGAACAAGTCTAGGCCTTAAATCGTCGGATGATTTCCCCTTCACAACTTTCAGTATTTGTGATTGCAGCGCCGCGTCGTCTCCACTGCGCGAGCAGCGCCATGCGCAGGCGCAGCTATCACCGATCGCCGATCGCGTCAACTTTGTTTACGTTTGCCCATAGCTAGAGAGAGAATTCTTGTGAGAGGTGCATTTGGCCATGTTGGTGGGTAAAAGGCGCCCGCCGACTGTCTTCCATTTCCAATTCATCACATTACACGATACACGCAAAATTGTTTAATGACTTCATTTGTGGCGACGCGACGCGCGACGCAGCATGCACGGGAGATGGCAGCGAGCCTTCCACCACCATGTGCGACTTTAGCGCTATTACCAGCTTCTTCCTACCAATTCGGTGGTTTTCTTGAGACAACATTCGACGGCGCGCCATGTTCGTGCGCGCTTTTTACGCACTCGACTTTCCGCAGAGATGAATATATCGAACACACAGTCCGCTAGTCATCAGTAACTGTTGGACATTTGCGCCGTGCGAATGGGTGGAAGTAAATAGTATTTTATAAAAAAAAAAAAACAAAAAAACAATTCAAGTTAAGAAACACACAAAACTTGGCGCACAATTATCGTAACGACATTGGTTGGCAGCTCTAATTGAGCGACAGTCGCTTAAATTATAAGTTTATTGTTTTTGTTGTTTGTTGTTTTGTTTGGCTGGTGGTGAACTGTAACGTCCAACAGCAACAGTTTGTGCAAAAACACGGTTCCAGCCGGTCTTCCCAATATCCTGCCAGTCTGTCGAAGTTTAACGGATTCAAGTGAAAAAAAACATTGTTACTCTGTGGGTGCAGTTGGGCTCACTACTGACATCATCTAGCCAGGGCAAGTCGAGAGCTGATCACAGCAGGCAGTCATGGCGAAACTCATCGTTCTTGGGATTATCTGTGGATTAGTTACAGCTAGTGAGTACTCAAATCAAATAAATACCATTCAGTAGGAGCCAGAAACGTTTGGCCCGTCAGTCTATCGCTGGAACAACTTGCCGAGTGGATACTGACGTCAGGCTAACGGGTTTTGTTTATATATTTTGTGCATTTTTAATCGCACAAAGCGTTAGCATCTTGTCGTTAAGATGTTCTGTTGGAATATTATTTTTTATTTAAAATTAGACAGAAGAACACAGATTATCAAATTAGCGCCTATTTTTTGTTTTGGTGTGCTTTGTGTGTGCCCACAACGACGTTCCTTCGACGTGCTTCGGGGATTAGCACCATTTCCGAGACGTTTGGCTTTTATCAAATGATTAAAGAAACATGTTTAGTGATTAAAATAAAACAAACAAAAGGAGCGACTGGATCGACTGGAATAAGTAAACGTTACAGTATTTTCTCCACACGCAAATTTGACTAATTTATTTAGATTTTGTGTTTTTTTTTTGTTTCTTGTTTCGTGGATGAGATAATTAGCAGTAAAATGTTGTGGCTCCTTAACATTTTCTCGAAGAAAACTAATTATTTTAATAATTAAATGGCTTTTTCCAAACTGAATAGGTCAACGAATTCTGTTAACGCCTATTTGTCGTTTGTACTACTTCTTCGACAACATCATTTTTGCTACACATAAATCGAGCATATATTATGCAAACACAGATTGCATAGTCGGATGCACAACTGGAGGTAGTTAATCGTTAATGCAGATTATGGAGGGCAATTATTCTTTCTATTTATTTGCCGAAGCGAGAATGCATTTGGCAATTTCCTGGGTTTTCCTGGAATGCTGGAAATGTTGGCAATTTACAGCTAAATGCAGTTTTTATGCGCGTGTAAAGTTTTTGAAGGATAATTGTGAATCTTAATAATCATATTTGTAAGATCACTAGCTTCACTGAATTCAGATTGAGTCGGATTTCTTAATTGTTTCTGCAAAGTCGTACTTGGTAATTTAACATTTAAATCAGCTACCCAGACGATATGTATAACGAGTAACTGATCAGTGATCAATAATCTTAAGGCAGTTAGCGCGCGCTCGCAAAATCTTTTACTTCTTCAAACTCGAACCTTGTTCTATAAAACGTGAACAGTTTAGATACTTCTCCTCGACGTCAAGTATACTTATGTATATTCAAATCTCCAATAAGCCGTGTAATAACGCCGCATTCATTTCCATTAGCCATTGGTATTCACCTCTATTAGATGTTGTTGGAAAAACATGTTTGCAACACACCGATTGTTTGACCCCATTCTGCGTTCTCTGTCCATACCTGAGAGGTGTACGGCTGATGGATGTATTTTCGCTATATATAGTTTGCCACATACAGACTACACATATGTTTCGTCTTCATTTGATATATTATTAGGTTTTGTTGCACGCTTTGTGGTGCATTGTACGAGTCGTCGTCCACCATAGCCGCGCGTCTCTACTCCGCTACATGAAAACCGTAAGCTATGCGGCGGATGTCGCTATGCTACAATCAGCACATAATTCCTGTAGCCGCATCATAAACGACTAATTTCTTTATCTTCACCACTTTGGTTTTGCCATTCTCAAGCCACCACTGTTGATTTAATATCATCGCCTTCTTACCCATACGACAATTTTCTAACTTTTAGGATCAAGTCGATTTTGTTCTTTTGCGATCTTAGTTCTTAATCATTGTTTTTTTTTGTCTTAGATTATGAGAAATGTAACATTATGGCTAAAGAAATCTAAAGATTTTCAATCAATTTTGTAAAATCCTTAAAGATCGTTTTCTTACCTCAAATAATTCGTACAGAAAATTCAAAATTAACACACGGTAAAATATTGCTTGCACTTAAAAGCGCCGTTTTATCTCGACACACTTGCTCTGCTCGTCTTCTTCTTCTTCTTCTTCTTCTTTTTCGGCCGTTCCAAAGTAACTGCAAGCGTGATAATCATAAGATGTGACCAACTAAGAGAAAAATGAAATGAAACAACTTTAAGTGCAACATATTGCTGAAAAGAATTCTCAAAATCTATGCAAATAAATTTCGTGTTACAAGTCTTAAAGGCACAAGAATAAGACAAATCTATAAATATTTAAAAACTGTTTTGTTTACAAAATGCTAAAATACTTGAAGACAAATTCCACATGTTTCTGTTTTTTTGTTTGAGTTGAGTCTATCCTGAATGATGATTAAATCTCATTAATAAAATTAAAAATTCAAGAATGAAATCAGATATGTCACACACACAACACACACACACACACGCAGCCAACAACAACTTCCGTGCGCGAGTGGCTAATCGTTTTTCTTTCATGCGCGAAATAGTGTGCCAAATTCAAGGAGCGTGAGATACTGGCCGCTGAGGTTCGCCGCGTTCATGTCGCCGCGTAATGTGCGACAGTTACGGTCGTTAGACGCGTGCGCCTTCACATTGATATTAGCTGATGATTATACTTAGTTGATGGCGGGCTGGCGTCTTAGAGCCAGCTTTTGCTCTAAAACATATATCGATCGACTTGATCAGGAAACTTGTTTGGTTAATTGTGTACTAACCTTGAGAGTTGTGGACTCTAACACACAACCTGATCCCCCAGACAGTGTCAAGCTGAACATGCGAGTTGGTGTCCAGTCGAGTCATAGCTTCTTATGATTATGTTTATGTGCTATTTATGGTATTTCATTGTAAAGGCGACACGATGGCGACTAATGTCGAGTTTTTGGCCTTACGCCTTTGTGGTAGCGACGAAACAGTTCTAACGGTGCTATTGTACGGCAAATACAAACGTCTTCAGGTGTAATAATTACTAAAACAAAAAAAAAACAGAAAAAAATTCATATAATATTCCTTCGGAAAACGACTTTCTTAGAAGTTAAACTTTGGGCAATGGGCCAAGATCTGCTGGGATTTTGTCTATTAGTATATTGTCGACTTTAGAAGACACCAATCTAGTGCCACCTTAAGGCGAATTTAAAAAGGATTAGCATAAGAAAACCGAAAATAGCTGAAAATAGGCGCCGCATAAGATTAACTCAACTTTCCATCAGCACCACTCCGATTTCTCTGCATGGCAATAATAATTATTTATGCTAGCGGAAGCGCCACGCATTCAAGATTTTTTGTGTTCGATATGATGCTTTCCAATATGCAGGTGGCATGTCATATGTGATATGTACAAAACAAAACCAAAAAACTAGTCTGCTCGCCGGATATGTGATTTACACTCGAAACTAAACAATGACAGTGACCAAAATCCTGTTGCTTTTCCTTATAAGCCTAATCCGCGGATTGCGATCGTGTAAAGCTACTTACAGTCGAGTGGAGGTCTTAATCTTAATGAATACCAGCCCACAAATTACCGTTCCATTGTTGTTACAAACAACCAACGAAATGAATTGCGATTGAAATAATAACCGTTTTTTTTTTTTTGACGTGCACTTTCTTTAAGATAATCAATGATGCGATCCATCATCTTAATTCGTTACGACAATTATAGCTGGCTGAATTTAGTTGTTGTCTCGCACAATTCATAGCCGTAATTGTAATTATACCAAACTGTATTCACTTTCAATAGACTGGATTGTTTAAAGATTCACTTCTAAGAAAAGATTTGTTGCTTAAAGATTTGTTGCTTAAATTGGTGCAACTTTGTCAATGAGTCGCGAGAGAGATTTCAGTGGTAACAAAGAGGCACCTCGAATGTTTGGTACAACAACTTTTGTTGTTGTTGTTGTTGTTGTTGGCTCCATCTTGACGCTTAAGACAGCGGTTTTGACTGATAAATGGGAATAATTGAAAAGCATTAGGTGAACCATTGTTCGCTATAGAGTTGATACCTTGGCCTTTTTTCTTTCTAAGTTCTGCTGAGTGTGGCTCAGTAATTGTGTAAACTAAAAAGACGTTAGGCCAACTGATTTAGGTATAATTTACCTTAAGATAACTGGTGGGCCGTTAATGGTTTCTCAACGAATTTGTTTTTTTTTTTTTGTTCGTTATTATTTATTCTCGAATCTAGGACAAATCATATTTAATGGTAATTCATCTTAATTAAACAATTTACATACAACAATTACCTATCGTCGAAGTGGGTTAAGTACATAAAGAGTCTAAACAATTTTTATTGAAAAACGTCTGCAATTAAATTGACGACCCACCTAATTCAAAGTGGATAGTTTGTCTTACGTATTTAATTGATGCTCGCGTAGAAATTGCGAGACGGCCGAACACTTTCTTGCGTTTATCATGCAATTTGTCAGGCATTTTGTTGCATTCCAAGTCGTTACTTAAAGATTTAATTAAAATCTTAAGGAATTTTGTTTATGGCCTTTGGGAAATTGTTCATAGAAACCATATTAATTAACGGTTTATCGTTTGCATTTTCGATGTTGGGGATGTAGTTGGGGACTGATCTTATGTTTGAAGATTGACACTTCTTTGTAACAAAAGAGATTTCATGCAGGCAAAAAAAAAAAGCTGCTTCGACTATAACCTGTCACATATGTGTACACATGTCTTGTTTAGATGTTGCATAACAATTCGAGGGGGCCTAACAAGCCTTAAAGTGAAAGTAATAATAATATTACCGCGGTACTGCAGGGGAAACAGCGCAAAACCGAAACTTCAACCACCATATTGATTTTCAGTAATGACTTATATCAGTAATTTAATTTCCTCTGTGCAGCTTCGATTTTGTTTTATGTTTTGTTTTATGTTGTTTTTTTTTATAACAAGCGAAACTGAAAGTAAACATGTACCAATGCCACGGTAAATGCCACATTACAGCTGTGGGAGCCGATATCTTCGTCAAATCGCGAGTCGCTATATGCTCTTTGCATGAAGTTGTGATCAGGTTCTTCTTACTTTAACTGCCAAAACGTCTTTAGTTTGAAACCTTTAGGTATATTTTTTGAGAAAGAATTTACCGCACACAAAAAAACGTAAATCCTTTTGAAATCTTGAAAGAGCGAGTTTTTCGGTGACTGACCTTGTGAATATGAATTTCTGATTTGAATGTGTTTTTTTATTTTCGTTTATCAAATTGCTTGCAGGTCATTGTCAAGGATATCTCGGCAAGAAGATCGCCGACCTTACCCAGCTGCATCACGGCGTGTCTGGTGAAGTTTATGCGGTCGACGCTAGAACTTTGCTGCTAAAAAATTTCAACTACGATGGTGAAGGACCAGGTAAAGAAATCCATATTCTTTAAGTAAATGTTGTCGAAATGATTGCGATGAATCACTCAGGTACTCAAGTTGAATAAATAAGAGAAGAAAATTTCAGGAAGTAAGTGTTAGCCACTTAAGTGAACTTCTTTCGATCAAGAATACAATATTTGCTTATCCTTGGATTAGTGACTTATTCTTATAGCATATGAAAACAGGTAGGAGGTAAATGTAAACAGTAATCAATCAATGGAAAACAATTCAAAAGCTTTTAACTGTACAACCGTAAACTAACGTTCAATTAACATCTTTCGTCCTCCCATGTGATGGACGCTCCAACCAAATCGCTCGTGCCAATGGTTAGCCGCTTACTTCTACGTGGGCAATACGAATCGTCCCAGCAACGAAGGCGCCATGCGCTTGCGCGATGAGCGCGGCAGCACCGAGGTGTTGCGACGCTATCGCAACAAGCACATTACACTTTCACTGCCCGAAGGCAAGACGCTGCGCGACATTCGATGGTTCTCCGTGTGGTGTGATGACTTTGCCGTCAACTTTGGCGATGTGACAATACCAAAGAATCTGGATTTTCCGCGGCCGCAGAAGATCACCGGCCTTAGCGGTGTGCACGAGGTGTCTTCCGACAATATTGTCATCGTGGACGCCCAGTCGCTGCTGGTACCCGACTTTAGCTACGATGGAGAGGCGCCAGGTACAGTTTTTTGTTTTGTTGTTGTTGTTATCCCCTCCCTCCTTACAACTATTTTTTAATGCACAAAATGCGGTTGCAGTGCAATTGAAACCTTTCAAACTCGATTTTGGAAAAGTCATGGTCATGCACGATCGACTATTGAAAAGGTTTTCATCCTCCTTTCATTTGATTGTTACTAAGATTCGATGAATTTTAATGAAACTTAGATGCCAAGTTCTGGGTGGGCCGTGGACCAAAGCCGACACCGAACGGCTTTCGCATTCCCGACGAGAATGGCAAAGAGACACCGTTGCGACGGTATGAGAAGAAGACCATCGTGCTGACGCTGCCTGGTGAACTGACAGTATTCGACATTGACCACTTTGGCGTCTGGTGTGAGGCATTCACCGTCGACTTTGGCCACATTCGACTGCCCAAGGACCTGAATGTGCCGCCATCCTTGCGCATGCTGGGAATTAGTCCACAGGTAAAATAGCCCACTCATCAATTTCAGCACATCGAATTTATGTATTCTCTTTATACAAACATCGATATGTATGTCTCTCTCTTACATGCTCTCTACACTTTTCATTACTCTCTCATTGCTGCAATACCCATTACCATTTTTCATATATCATAAAAAACATAAATGCAAACATGTTGACCGGAAATTCAATGCAATTCAATCAGTTAAAAAATCTTTGAAGACACATAAAACTCCCATCTTGGTCTTATTGTTTTTATTAAGATGGACCAAAGTTTTTAGCTTTTTAATTTTTTGTTTTAGTAAAAATGAGTCAACAAAATTACGTTTTTTTTTTAAATAATAATTAAGAAAATTTGACGTTTAACTGTAAAATTCAACGTCATCAAAACTTTTCAATATCTCAAAAACTTCTCAACTGTTTTATCTTCACGAAATATCACGTTATTATTTTTTTTCAATTCTTCTGAGAGCTTTTTCGAACAGAGATCGACTACATATATAATTTTAAAAATTTCTAAATTATGTACATAAATCCATTCAGTATTACAGTTACAAGTTAAAATGAAAATTTTTCCTTTTGAATGACAAGCTAAATTGAAGTAGCGTTTTTTTGTAAAACGGTTGTAAATAGCAAATAACCACTCGGGTAGCTAAGAAAACAGAATATCCATATAAGTATTAACTATAAGCAAGTTCGGCACACAAAAATTAGTTTAAACAAATTCAATTCTTTCTTTCTTTTATAAATGCAAGAACATTTAATGAAGTTTAATAAACGAGATAAATAAGCAAGTTGAAAAAATGTTTCTTATTTTAGTGTAGACGTAATAACCACGATAATTGTTGCTAATTGTGTGTGAAACATTGTTTCTTAACTACTTTGTACTGGTATTTTGTCGATTAATACTAATTTAAGCCAATTGCACCGCTAATCACTTAAAACGAGCACTAATTCAGTTCTTGTGTAAAAAGAAAACTGTTTAAGCCACACAAAATCATAAACAATTTTTCATTTTGCTAATTTATTGAATTTATGTACCTGAAAAGGATTCATTCTCCTAACAAGGTGAAGTTAACCATTGCATTTAAACAGACTTATGTGAAATATGTGTATTGAACTAACCTAACAATCGCCTGTACTAAATCAATTTATATTAAACAAACAGTTCTATAACAGTTACGAACAGTTTCGTGTTTTTGGCATCAACGTCATATTCAGACTGAGTTGTCAAATATTTGCTGGAAATGTGCAAAACAGCAAGGACATTTTAATACGAACAAGGACCAGCTTGTTTTGGACTTTCCTCAGTCACTGATTTTTTATTTTGTTTGTTTCGTAGTACGGTAGGTATGCTGTGAATTGCAGAAAAAGAACTGCAGCAAATGAAAAGTCATCAGTGAATTAATTGAAGCAGTTATGATGTCAAGTTGGGTGTGTCACAATTTCCACCAGGAAGCCACACGTTTGCAGAGCTATTTATCATTTAATCATAAAATATCTGACAGATTTCCCTGCCACTCAACTGCTTCAAAATAACAGTTTTTTTTTGTTGTTATTGCTATTTAAAGCCATGGACTGGCCACTGGCCAAAAATCACTTTTACATATATCAAGCTACCGCAGTTACTTGCATAATTTACATAGAAGACTGCATAAAACATCCCGATAACGAAAGAAAACCGACAAATCATTCACATCCAACTATATTTGTTTTTGATACTTGCAGTCAAAGCTAAATTGTGAAGTGCTATACGATGACTTGGCATTTGAAGTAAGATGGGCAGTCGCCGGCGAAAGCGTTGTCGTACAATTAGTAGCCAAACTCGGTAAGTAATCTTTTCACTTTTCCTTTCTATTTTCGAAAATATGGTTAGTCGGTTTTTGCACTGCCATTGATGTTTATATTATGAACTTTTTTTTCTTCGTCTGTTCTTTTCGTCGATTTTTTTTTTGTTTTTATTTTATATTTTATTTTTTTGCCATTTGCTGTCGTTGCAAAACGTTTGCATTGCATATTCGCACGCCAGCGACAGCGAAAGTGCAAGTTTTTTTTTCTTCACCGCTTCTTCCATCTCCAAAATATGCGCGCGCAGCCAATTTTGTTTCTTATGTTTTTTTTTTTTGGTTTTTTGCATGGAGCCGGTAAGCTGTGCGCCGGTTTTGTTTTTTTAATTGGCTTTATTTATTTAGTTGCCACTAATTGTTGTTAAGTTGTTTTCGTTTGGTTTTGTCGCATTTAGAATGACAAATAATTATTGCATAAGCGCGCAAATGATGTAATTGTCAATTTACTTTTCAGACGTTTTTTTATTACGTACATTCGGAAACTTACTTATATAGAAGCTCTTTGACACTCGTGCATATTTAAAACTGGTTTTCTGCATATTTTTCATACGGTCTTTTAAATAATTTTAATTAAGTAAAGAAGTAGTCTGACTAATGATGACTGAAACTGTAATGCTGGAAACTTCCGAAATTTAGCGAACAAGAAGAACAACTGTTCTTGGACAACGTTAAAGCTGTTTTATTCTTATAAATTTTGGAGGAAAAAAAAA
>JANSTS010014245.1:5157-27808 GCA_026546915.1 Sylvicola fuscatus
ATAATTACTGTAAAGGAAACGAATTAAAAGATAGAAACTTTGCATATTTGTGTTGCACCCAAAAATATCCGTAGATAACAATCAACAACAATGCCGACACTATTTTGAATAATGAAAACATTTTTTTGACCAACTCTGTACTCAAATATGAAGATACTAAATTTCGCGGCCGTTCGTACACAATCCAACTAAGAAACTGATTGCTATTGGCTCTGCGCTGGCTTCTTACAAGTAATTGGCGAACTGATCACTGCGCAGTGCGCGCGTTTCATATGACATATGACAATCTAAATATGTATGAATTTTACTACCATGAATATGTAGTAGTAGTATCCGGATTAATAATTTGTCATTCTTATATTTTCTGATTGGAAGAAAGTTAAAGGTTAATTTTTTTATCTAAAATTCTGGAAACATAAATGTTCCTTAAAAGTGAATAAAGTCAACATTCGACAATGAAAATCGTTCTTAGCTAATTAATTGCTTCAAAGGACTCTAATGGTAAAAGTCGAAGGATTTAAGTATACACCATCAATAAATTGTCCCAAGAAATAACCATTTAATTAAAATCAATTGTTGAATCTTTTGGTTCATCTCATTACTCATATAGCATCAAGAATACTGAACGAAGAGAACTCACAAAATGTTTGCCACTTTACAGCTTGCGTTGTATTTTTTCTACACACATTTTAAAATTGGAATGAACATAGAGTTCAAGGTCGTATCAATTAATACAGCAATATATTCGGTTCAATCGAGAAGAAAATTGGTTTCCACTGAGAAAAGCTCACTGATTGGAAAGATTAGGCCATAAAAATAATTGCAATAGTAACAATTTCACACCGTCTAGCTGCCCATAGCAGGTTCTATCCAGACGGCTGAATTCATATTCCATTGGAGTGTCACGCACGTATGTAACGCTATAATTAATATATATAAACGGAGCAAAGCAACTTATTAGGAATGACCATTAATGGTGCATAAAATGCGGACCAATTAGACACAATCGTGAAGATCAAGTCAGGTGAAAATACAGGTTGCCTCATTGATTCCGATTTATTTCGTAAGACGCGCCGCTACTCGTCGGTTGAAAACTTGCGTATTCAACCCTCACAAATTTCTCCCAAGTATTTTACTCGACACAGATACCACCTAAATGCCCGAAGTTCTAATTATTTTTCCACTTCAATGAATATATATTGTTGATTTTATTATTTTTATGTTCTTATGTAACATCGTGCTCAACTATATGTATGTATCTGCAAGAATGTCTACCGCAGTGACAAATATGGTTTGCATTTGATAGCAAATGGTACACGCGCGTGCAACGTACGAGCATATAATGCCATACCATTCGCTTTTGCAGATGACTGAAAATAAAATCCACACATTACCATGCCGAATGTGAAAATACTTTTAGTATATTTATATATACAATTCGCACACCTTTGGGAAATGTTTTCTTTTTAACAGTACCCTTTTTACTGATGGCAGCTTGGTCAGAGTCAATAGCCTAACTGACGTAAACATGGTGTGTACTTTCTGTATTGTTCAAGAGGTCACATTTCTAGAAATGTCGCAGAACCCCCCTTAAAATGCTTAAGGCATGTCAGTCGGTCACTGGAGAGTTAAACTTTACGACAGGACTGAAAGTGAAAATTATGAGGCAATAATGTGTAATGAACATTGATGTTAAGTAGTTGAGTACATTTGACTGCGTAGGCAATATTAGATATAGATAATAAACGGAAACTTGGAAATATGTTCTTATTTCACAGAAAAAAATATTTTCCTATGAGAACCGCACCAACTTTTTTATTACAAACATCTATAATATAATTAAAGTTTGAAAAGACTGTCAATACAAAAAGTATGTTTGCTTCACTTTAAGCTATTTTTTCTTATTGTTGTTTAATGAATGTTCTTGAAATTTAATTGTAACTTGATTGTAAATCTAGAAAATATGCCACAAAACCATTGCACATTGCTTGCTATTTTCATAACTTATGCTACGTTATTTAATTTATAATATTTTGAACTGGAGACAAAAGTTTGATAGAACACCAACAAAGTCTCTGCATTTTAATCTAATAAATTATGCATATTCTTCCATCACTTAATTAATAACTAGTATATGTATTCGTCTACATGCTTTTGGCTTTATCGAATTTAAAATTCATGTGCAAAGTCTTCTTGCGAATGCATTCAAAGGAAACTTTCGAGAAAATGCAAATTTCTTTATCTCTATTTACACTCGAGTAACTCGTATGCTCAATATTTGGCGTTTCCCTCATACGCAAACGAAAAGTATAGTGCATCTAAAGCAGATGCAGTCACTTGTGCGTTATAACCGTTAATGCTTACTGATCCTTTGTTAAATTTAACCCTTTACATACTAAAATGAATATAGAAGAAGATATTTTCCTTGTTACAATTTTCCATTACCATTTGTTAAAAGTCTTAAAGAAAATATCGAAAGCGAACGTTTATGATGCCGATGGTTTGCAGCATCGAAAAAAATACAATTTTATTGACAATATAATATTTAATTGATTGTGATTTGTTATTGATAAAACATTCAATTATTTAGCGTATTATTCCATTTTCTCCATCAAGCGTTATCAACTTCTTTCAATTCGCCAAAGACCTATAAGTATACACCGATTGGATTTGTTGTAGGCTGTAACAAAGGACTATAACATTAGCATTATGTGCTCCATGATTGAATTTATTTCAAAGAGCTTTCAACATGAAACGATTGCGCCGCGCTGCTTCCTTCTAGAGCCGTCAATATTTATCAACATTGCAAAATATGGTGCCACGCCACACATTTTCATAAATATTGAATGAAAAGCATTTCATTCACATGGGGATAAGCACATTTCACTCCAAATATTGCCAACCGCGATATATATTGTCACATTATATCGTAACACTAAGCTGAGTAGAGTGACGGTGCAGGCCGCCACACGCAATTATCGGTGGCGGAAGGGCAACGCGTTCTTGGAAAAATTAGGAACCACACAAAGAGCTGGTCGTAAAAGTTTAGTGTAATGGCGTGCCATAATGTGTGTCTACTTGATTATGTGTCGAATAGTAGGTTGGACGGGAAAAGCGCGTTTACTTTCCTACACATTTTCCCAACTTTTGCCTGGATTCGCTCAGGGTTTTCCAGTGATAACTTTCAACTAAATTGTGATTTAATGTCTTTGTTTAACAGCCATGCTAATGCCATGAGCGAAATTGGAGCATTAAGCGTGCATGGACAAAGTTGTCATAGCTTTTCGGTAGTGACTGGTGAGTAAAAAATGCTTCAATTTTTTGTTCCACTAAAAGGATATGAAAGGAAACTAATGAGTGCGAAGCACATGTGGCTACAAGAAATGTGGACACAGAATAGCGCTGTTTTTCCTGTGTCGTAGTTTTTTCCTGTGAAATATGAGAATATAAGCAGAAACTTGTCTAAGTAGGGTGTTGCAGTATATAATGATAATGACTTACTGTCTTAACAACATAAATTTATCTGCTATGTGAATGAATCTTTATATCCAGGTGGTCTGCTTATGACACATCTTGTTGCACACGTTTTTTCAAGATTACTTGACCCAATATCCGTGTTTACAGTAAAGCTTTCTATCGCTAACAAAAATGTTTCAACACTTTCTTAGAATCTAGGAATAAATTCTAACTCTTACAAATTTATTCCCGCCCTAAAACTAATATTCCACGCAATCGTACATTTCGGATATACATAAATTCACTCATATTATGCATATTTTTCACATTCATTCCTCTATTCGAGTCTGGCGTGCATATCTTCATGTCGGATTATATCTCGAATGTATCTGCTGGCTATATTCTCACTATCGTGATGCTGCTCGGTGATTTATGGCTGCACTTTTCATTCGGTGGAATTCGCGCCACCCTCCATTCCACATCCATTTGATTCTTTAAATATAATATATAATATAATTTGTCATCTCTGGGTGTAATAGCAGCAGAACGGCGGATGCAGACTGAAGACGAGATTTCCTTTTTGTTATTTCGCAAAATTTTATTTTCCCCATCTCGTGTTTGTGTTTTTATATTGTCGAGAAAACGTCATAAAAGATATTACCATCCCTTGCGACAATTTATCCAGATTCCGCGTTTTACGTGGTTTACTGCTCAAGCAATGAAATACTGTGAATCGCAAATTTAAAATAAATGATAGACTTTAACCACTCACACAACTTGTTATAGCTGCAAGTTAAATTAAGCTTGTCGTCAAATAATTCAGAGTGTCGTGGGTATTTAGTACTCGAGTACACAGGCCGAATTGTATACGAAATAAAGAAAGTGTATGACACTTTGTATGAACACGCATTGCATTGTCACCCAACAGTAAATTTGCCAACCAAATGTTTCCATCCCTTAGCGTTGACTTTCTGTTGCAATATATAAAGTGCCACAAATTATTGTGCGCTTTTGCTTTTAGGTTGCAGTTTTATGAAACAATGTGTATTACCAAAAAGCTCGTTCTCCCTCACATATGTACATAGTCCTCGCAGATAGATTCTCTATGGTTGCTCTTGTGGTGTCTACTACAAAATTACATAATAAAATGGCTTATGAAATATTCATTTCAAACATGAATGGAATACATTACTTCTTTATTTCATAACCATAATTTTTCTTGTGTCTTTTCTCTCGCCCCATCCATGTACTTACGTCTTACATGAATACATTTATGCATGTGTGTCTCTCGCCCTGCACGGCGATATCTATTCACATTGTTGTTGGTATATATAATAACATAATATGTTTATCTGCATGTATATGGCGACACACATGTGTATTTTCTTGGCTTATTGTGCTTTATTATAAATGAGGGCAATTTTCCTGATGTGCGATAAGTAATGCCCTATTATTATTTGGCGCTGCTTGTGTAGTTGACTACATTATTTTGGGAAATGTCTGCGCTTTGGATAATATGCACATTAGTCGATTGTTGTGATCCTCGTTGGGCGCACTGCGAACCAGCTCACCATCAAAAGGATTCCTTTATGTAGAAAATAGATCGCTTTCAACCATAGAATAATAAAAATATTAGTTGGTCTATTTATTGTAATTATGATAAATGGAAGGAAACATTTTTGAATCTCCATTGTATAAAAATAGTCCGTAATTGTATTAAATATGTGTTTGTTTTTACATCCATACAAACATTTACACATTAATGATTTGTGGTGTGGTGATTACACAATGTAAACACGAAATTATGAACATAAACTCCACAAATAAATCATTCACACTTATTTAGGGATTGCTTCGTGACAGAATGAATTTCCCCCGACCTCCTTCATTCAGCCAACTGAAAAGATTTTCGTTTTCGTAGACTGTAGTTCACTTTTACATGAAGTAATCGCAATATATACGAACTTACTGAAATGACTGTGACAGAACTTCGATATGGTACATTTCAATGCAACCATGACACACATTCAGGGCGGATCTTATACGTGCTGAGAATTTTATGTGATGATAAGAGTTACATTGCATATTGTGAAATCTATATATTTAGTAACAACAGCAAAAACGACAAGGGCTGCATTTGAAATGATGATGAAGTGTTTAAAGCAAAGTCTTTCAATCCATTTCATGTAGATATGATTAAGGACTATATAGTAAGTATAATGTTAGACATAGATAGACATATCTAAATGTTAGGGATGAATGACACATATGGCATACCGCAGCTTTTTATATATTCGTATAACCATTCATTCGGAGTTCAAAAATATAGTACAAATTTCATTTCTCCTTACAACAGTTCACACCTTCTAAAGTTAATAGTTCACAGACTGGCAGGGAGACCACATTATAACCGCAACTTTTAACTCAGCGGGATATAGGACTATTAAAACAGCAAACGCCACATGAGTACATTCGTGTGAAACATTACCACATGTAGTGAGTAATGTTCCTCAAAGATATACACTTAAACTTCGGATTTTCAGTAATTCGGTAGTTTATTGGCCTGCTGGCAGCCGAAGTCGCTTCATACCATAGTTTTGGGCAGTTGCCAAAAATGACTCATTACAATTTATGATCGCTTAGGGTGTTTCAATTTAATTCTTTTGCACTTGACGTGCTTTTAACGAGGTGTAGAATCATACTATATATAGTATATCCATTTTCGATTTGTTTGCTTCTAAGAATTACAAGGCTCCAAGGTTGGATGACTTATTGTAGTTTTAAAAATGTCCCTGTGGCCTCTCTCTACATAACTATTTTGCCTTACAAACAACATAAAATTTGCATATCTCGACTGCAAACACAAATTCTTACATTTTTCCAGACAAAATACTGCTAACAAAAAAGTTTCTGTCGACGAGATTTGTTTTGAAGTTGCAGTTTATTGCATCTCATTTTTAGCTCCATTTTTGAGCAATGAAATGTTCTTTCTCAAATGCTCCAAACGTTCATAAAGGGCGCACATTTGCAATGAATTAACTAAGTTTACTTCATCATTCATCGTGTTTAAAACTGAATTCCGAGCAATATTTATTTATTCCATTGCTCATGCTGACACAAATGGGCAGGAATGTGTAAATTGTTTAAACATTTCACTACACATTTATATTGTGGATTGTGGCTGGAAATAAAGATAATTTAATATCATTACAGTATCACCCATTGAAGCTGTACAGTAATAAAGGAAGTATGTAAAGAGACAATATAACAAAGAATTCCTAACAATGCATTTGTCTTGTGGAAGTCATCCCCCTTTTGTTGCCAATAAAGTCGAGCAATTATTTTTCTTCCGGACTCTGGAGTGGTCAATTTTATCACCGACACATAAATCGTTTTTTATGAGATGCTATACAGTAAATATACGCATTCGGTAGATTGCCAAACTTTCGCCGTGTTGCCAGCTCCTTGCTGAAGCCAGTACGGCCATATACAATAGTTTGTTTGGAGTTTGTGGCAGCCGTGGTGGTGGCTCATAAACCATGATGTACTTTACTGAAGGAACTGATTTTCGTTTTACCTTTCGCTAAATTAACGACTGCCTAAAAGCAATAAACTAAGAAGTGGAGGGAGAGAGTTGAATAAAAATTGAATTGTTATTGCGGAGAATGTTAAGCAATGTGCCGAAGTAGCCATTATATTTATTGCAGTGAAATTTATTTGTGTTTACATTTAACGAACGCTGTTAACTTTTAAATTCATATATTATTTATAGTGAAACAAAAAAAAAATCAAAACTTTGGATATTTTATTGTTAAGATTCTTTATTTACTGAACTGTTAAAATGTCTTTCAATATATATTCGTAATTAATCAAAACTAAAATCAAGAATTCTGCTTCAATAGAAAACAATTTTACCAGTAAGTCTTCTTGATAAACAACTTTGTTTGAATAAAGTATTTTTGAAATCTTTTGATAAAGCACATATTAAAGGATCATGCATATATTTATAACGACAGTCAAATGTCACTGCAACACTTCTTTGGACTTTTCTCTTTCAATGGTCCGGTAAAGTCAACATCACTTTGACAAGGGTATCGTATTACAGGTCAAACTCACTTTTCGATAAACCAGACATAACACAAACCCATTTTGCCAGGAACACACGGCTCACCTTTGGGATCAATAACTCTGCACACGCTGCTTCGCATGTTTATTTTATTGAAACCAACCGAAATTCAATTTCTTCCTGGCTGAAATAATAACGACTCGTTAAATAATATATTAAACATATTTTTATCGTAACAGCTATGCGCGCTACATTATACTGTATAATATGCTTCGACACACATTAAATGGCTGCATGTCAATGGAAAAGTTTCACAGTCGTCGAGTTGCCTCAAGTTCCGCTTAAGCTTAACAGCTAGCGGCGGAAAGTTTGTTTTTGTGCAAACAATAAATTCACAAGAGTCGCATTGGGAGTATAGTATGGTATATGCAGAATTTTAAAATGGTACGAGCAATATATGGTAACAACTGCATGGTTATGTGCACTGGATGTTTCGTGTTTTAATTGCTCAGTGCACTAGTGGAGTCTGATGCGACTTTTTATCATTGTACGGCTTGGCTCTATGGTGATTTTATGTGTTAGAGACTTTTAATTAATTCAAGGATCAACATCGAAATTGTTTATCGTTACTGCAGCCTTGAAGAATTCTCAATTCTTCTTTTATTAATTACAAATATTTTTGTAAATGCATTCGGTTAAAACATTTTAATTATGATTCGATCATATTTGGTATTATACACATCAGTTAAACTTTATATTTGAGTGCAGTAATTTTTAAGCTTAAGTTTGCGAAACATTCGCAAAAGCCGGTCCATTTGATTGACTATGTGTTTACATTAAAACCGACAAGGATTGACGACCAAGTATTTAAGGCCAACGGCAATGTTAATTTTAGCTGTTTGTCATTTTGCATTCCGACATAAACAAACTCATAATTGGAACGTACTGCGCCGGAGCTTTTAGCCAAATTGAAAACATAACAAGAATTAATTCCACGGATGGGCTTTTCGTTGTTTGGCTATCCACTAACCACTATTGTCCGCTACGTTAGACATTTCTGTTATGAATTTATACTCGTCCCGTCATTTATATTTTTGCGCACACACGCAAATATATGTATGTCAAGCAGTTCGCAGTTTGCCTGCATTTCATGCAGAATCCGGAATATTCTTATAAAATAGGTTTTTATGCACGTACATAACAATAGTGACAACTTTTAAATTGCTGCATTTGTTTTTACCATGAAACATTTGCGTGGAATGACAATTTTATTTTTGTAAAATACTTCATTTGCGATCACGTGTATGGTTTTTTTATAATTATATGTTTTTTGAATACCAAAATTTTACTTTAATATGAATGGAAAATTGTTATTTAATTCGTATACATAACATTCCATATGTGTGTGTATTCTACTTATAATAATAAACTTATACTAAAATCTGAATAAGAAAGACATGCTGCCAACATTTGTAATAGCTTTGATCTAGGGACGATACATTTCCCCCATGCCAAAAACAAAAATGTTTTCTTTGTAACAAAACATTCACAGGATGGTTTTAACAAGACGTTTGTTTATTATTTTCTTGAGGGATGGAAACCGCATTTTATTTATCAAAAACAATTATTTTTGTAATTTATTTTAGTATATCTGGAGAGCGATTTTGTGACACACAGTACTTTTTGATTGTCACAAATTACACAATTTTTATATGTATTGCAATCCACGAAAACCTTTCCTAATGTTTCAATAATATTTATCAAAATTAATGATTTTAAATTTTCTATTTAAAGTCAAGTGCGTTTTTTATTTTGGCATATTTTTAAGGTAATAAATAGCACAAAGTTTTGCTTCATAGTTTCATCAAAATTACACAACTGGCGACAACCATCTTTCGCGCATGTTTTTTGTGTTTAAATATTCTTATCATTTACTGTTGTATAGAAACACAATTATGATAATATGTCTTAGAATCTTGTTTTAACTAGTCGTAGGGGACTTTTTATTTTCTCAATAATGCAGTTATTCGTTTTTTTCTGTTATGCACGTGCTCAGAATGTTTCCATGCCTTCGCTTTGAACATTAACTTTCCATTGAGTGCTTTTCTTTTCGATCAAAGTGATTCCAGTCATGCAAGAATATTCACTTAAAAGGATACAAGAGAGCAGTTTAAACCCTGACTTAATACAAGTGCTCTTATATGAGTCAGTCTTTGTTTAGGAGTGAACAATTTATATAAATCACATTGCCAGTTTAAATGTATTGATTTATGTGATCCAAATTAGTTCATAATACGTCTTGAACATTTTTTAATTTAATTCGAAAACACTAATATGCGTAGTGTCTGACATGGAATCTTGATTTCAGCACTAAAAGCTCCATTAGTTTGAGCTGTTGATTTTTGCTTTTCCTTTATTATTATAACCATACTTAGTATAGTATAAAATAGTATAGGATTATATTTACTTGTTTGTACAATTATACACGTATAATAACACTTTCTGATACATTGAACAAACATCCAGAAAACCGATTAAACCACATTGCTGGCACATCAGATAACACAAATGGTTACTTAATCCTGTTACACGCCTTCACGAAATTCATTGGCCAAAATGTTAAGCGCTTTCTCCCTGCACAAGCTCACGTCACTCGCTGCTTTAGCGCCACGCTTTCCGATCAGCCCAGCACACATTCGCATGGGAATTTATAGAAACGCAATTCTCAATTTGGGTATTATTTACGTGTTGATGTTGTGCGTTGCGGGGATGATGCCAAATGGCCAATAAATAAGCTTATGAAAATGTCGAAATAAGATCTGAGCAAAGCCTTCCCCATTCTGCCCACTAATACCCCAGTATGACTAACGTTGTGCTGCCGTTAGCCCCGTAGGCAATATAATAAAAGGAATCGCGAATCCTGAAAAATTCTAGCAAAAATAAATTAACAACGTCAATTTTATTTCATCGTGTTTTGGTGATTGTTGGCAATGTAAGATGCCTTATTTCATTAATTTTAATTTTAATGCGCAATAAGGAAGTCAAAGGCAGTATCTATTATTATACCTATATATACACAAGTATGTATGTACATAGTAAATATGTTTGGATAACTGCGAAATGATTATTTATTATTCGTTTCCATCATTATAATTAATTGAATCGTGTCCCGTTTTGAACATAACATGTACGCGCATTTTCATTGTAAAAAAAATAATCTTTAAACATTTTTTTTTTTATGTTATGGTGAACAAGAATGTTTACAACATTCTTTTGAAACTCCAAATCAACGTACTTGAAAAAAAAAAGTTATGGAATAAATACGTTTAATTTGAGTTTAAAATTTTATTAAAATATTACTGTGGGGAAATATTAATTAAAATAGTTTCTTCATGCGTGACCCTTACATTTGCCTAGTACAATTTGCTAAGTACGTAAAGAAGTATAAACTATTTTACATTCGGACATGCATTCCCGGGAGTCACTGCAGCCATAAAGAGCCATTCATCAGTGTTATCAAGTTCATCAGATAATTGAGCTCCGAAAAGTTCGAGAAACACATCGTAAACATAAACATTAGCACAGTTCTTGGACATAGGGAAGAACGAACCTGCTGGACGAGTAGATGGGGAGCTAAAGAAGCGTCTATATAAGCGCTACAAGCAGAAGGTGTGACGAGTATGAGCTGCACATTTCATAAGGGATGGTAGCTGTGGGTGGTGTGCAGGCAATGATATTAATGGCTCTTTTGTTGCTAGTTGAAATCAGATAAGACCGTACCATACAAAAGAGCCATGCCGCATGCACGGTGGGTGAAAGCTGTTATTATTGTCTTCCGTTTCCACTTTGGGGTGGTTTTGCGTTATCTGTAAGTGTTAGTGGGCGGACGACGGTGGTGTTTTGCGTGTTCTATGCAAAGTGGCAGTGCGGAATTACAACATCTGATAACTATTTCATATATCAATTTGAGCATGTTATCTGCATTCCTGTGGGTTTGTGTATGACATATTATTTGATAACAATTAGTTCCCTTTATAGTTAAATCTGCGTATCATCCCATCAGGATATTGGTCAATCTGATCGGGTCATTTAAATAGCGAATATTGATTTTGTATATGACTTGTTAAAAGATTAAATGGAAGCGACTTATAGGCGATTACTCGTTTGTCTTTGTGGTTTATGACAATCACGCAGCATAACTTTTTGAATGAAGTGTAATGTCAACACAGGACCGAACTTTCTTCAATAAAAAATGTACTCATTTAAATAATCAAAATAAAATCGCAACAAATTACAAGAATGAGCCTTTGACGAAACATTGCTCGTTAAGGATGACTGAATCTAGCCGCCACGTCATTAATTATGCATGCGTAATTTAATGGCAATTGTCTCAGTTGTGGGATGCCATTAAAAGTGTGTGTTACTTTAAACCAGAGCGTGGCATTTATTTAAATTAGGCAACCACCATACCATCGCGTATACATATGTACATTGTATATGTAACAAAATACATGCAATTTTAGGGCGGATTTCATTTAGTATTCCTTAAGGATCTTCGTATCGTTATTTTAATTCTGTGGATTATATTTTCCAGGCCATTAAAATAAAATTGTTTTAAAAGATATGCTTTGTGGTGAATTAATGCATCAAATTAGGCGAAATTAATCTTTGTCAATCGGTTAATTGTTCTAAACTTGATATTTTTATTGTTTTAAGGGTCATTAAAATTTTACTATTAAACGCTTTTATTCTTATAAGGTCATCTCTTAAATCTTTCCTTCGTTTAAAATTTTGAGCGCTATTCTTTGCATTTCTATAATTGGATACTTTTTCTTGAGGACACATGCAATTCCGCGTGTTTCGAAATTAAAAATATTGAATTAATTAAGCGGTATCTTTAAAAATGGCTAATTTTAAACATTGCGTTTGTATATGTACAATATTGTATCGTCTCAACAATAACAACCGGACGCATGTACATTAATATCGATAAACAATACCAGAGATATGTAAAATGTACATTGTTAATTAAACAAATTTTTAAAGTAAAGTTTCTTATTATTAAATTTCCATTAAGATATTCCCTAGCCCAAACTTTTCATTTAATAAAATATATTCTAAGCGAGAGAGCATTTAAATAAATAATGTACCAAACCCAATTTGAAGGCATGAAGTTCCATGAATTAATTAATTACGCTTGCCTAAGAATCTGTCGAGTGCTTAAAATAAACCAGTTAGCAATTATGTACATGTAAGTATACAAAATGAGAGTCATTATTCATAAATATAAATTAAATTTAGCATTTCAAATTTGAATTAAGATTCAGATTATTGAGTGAATATTGTCACAGATTACGTAAAAGTAATTGTTCATCATATTAATTAAATCCTTGCGCGACAAATCAAAATATCAATGGTACTAAACTGGTAAATAGAAATAAAAATATTAAATATAAAATAATTAATTATGTCACTTTATCAACACCTAAATAAGCCGAATGTACATTTTTATATTACTTATCTAGAATCGAAATGAAAAAATGCTTTGAATTCCTCATCAACTGAGCAAGTACCTAAAGTTTGACGCTTTTACGAAGACGTGATCTGAAAGCTAAGACCACTTGACATTAAGAATCATGTATATCTAGCCAGTAGTATCTATACACAAAAAAGGGACAAGAAACGTATTTATCCAAAGATTTCAGAACATAATTTAAAGACAAAATGGAGAACACTGCTAAAGTATATAAATCAAATTCGTTTGTAATTAATTTACATTTGGAACTTGTCTTCGTCGTTTAGTAAGAATCTGAGGACATGCTCCAAACAATGCTCCGTTGCTTAAGAAGCGGAAATGTCGTAGAGTAATTGGCCTGGTGATGGGAAGGGATGAAGATAGATTGAACTTTTTGTTGTATATGTAATATGTATAGAATACGATATATTATATTATTTATATGCAAAACAAATAAGTTAGAAAATCAACAAAACATTGCGTCGCGTCGTAGTTGTCTTATGAAGTAAGAAATTTTAATAACAAATGAATGAAACTTAAGACAAAAGGAGTAAAACCAAACAAATACGGTTATTTGTGATGAATATACAATATAATCAACCTCATGCTATAAGCGAGTATAACATATTTAAAATAAAAAAGAATGGTTTATTCATCATAAATCGCTGCTACTTTGATTGCGTACATTTATTGTTTCATCTAATAAAAAGTCTACTGTCATATTCAAACAAGTCAAGAAATACCATTAAATCATCAGCCTCCTCTCGAGTCTCGAGTCTCGACATGGAACTAAGACAAATAGATTCGTATGCCTGTTCTCATAAAAATCATTATTCGTTGCAAAAACATTATGTGTTTCTTCTCATTCCCACTGTCACAAGTAATTTGGACTTAAGTTGTTGGTCATCACTTCAAGAGAGTGTTAATTTGCTTTATTCCTGCGCCAAATACATCTAATTGGCCTGTACAGTAAATAAGTTAAATATACGAGTATAATACCGATTTGGCACGGTTCGGACCAACATATCCTATATTTATATCAATTTGCTGATACAATCATAATTGGAGAATTCATTAGCTTTTTCTGTGAGCTGAGATATACGAAGTTAAGTAATTGATTGAAAGATGATTTAGTGTCTCCTGACAGATAACTCATTCTTCTCCCTTCACAATAGGGTAATTATCATTTTCTTTATTACATTTTACTGAATTAAGTAAAAATCGAATTAAAATACGATGCAAGCTCTTCTATGCGTGGTTTCGAGAACTCACTTTGTGCTCAAACAGGCATAAAAGCATCACATTCAGTTATCATATTAGCGAACAGACCAAAAAGCTTTTAAAATGAAATACCTCTTTCATGAAATTTTCGTTGCCATAATACGAGTAATAATTGGCAAAGAATGCTAAAGCAGTACATGTCATAAAAGCGTCTTATCACATGCTCGTACGAGTCCTTACATAAATTTAGCGTACAAGCAGACAAGCGATGCTTTATTTAAATTAATAATAATTAAAAAGACTCAATTTGGTAAGTGCTGAAGAGATGAGCATCATCCGAAGAGATATTGTCTTGAAATGCAAAAAACATGCGAATTCGCGGCAGGGAGAGCTACTGCAATAGTTTATAATCAAACGACCTTAAATTCTGCCCGAAAGCTCTGACAAATCCAATAAAAGTGTATACACACCCAACAAAATCGATATGCAGATAAATTCTTGGGTGTTCACAATGTTAAAGAAAGAACATTAAAAGTATATAAGTAACAATCAACGATTTAAAAATTGTATTTTCTTAATAAAAGCACGAATTTTAGAAAACATCTATGTGTCGCTTCCAACGTTTCTTATCCTTACGTAAATTTTGGCTAATTAATAAAATCAGATGACAATGTAATTTTTTTTTACAACCATGAGTTTGGTACGTATACGAGTCCTCCAAAATACACTGAAAGCGAAAACTTGATGACTGTGGGGATGATAATATGCAAATGTATTGCAAAGTAACACGGTTTAGCGTGCGACGGATAAGAAATGAAACGTTTCTCAGAATAGATGTAAATTTAGCACATTAGCGAATGGAATTCATTTAGTTATTTTCCATTAAACAAATTGTTCGTTTGAATTTTTGCAATTATACGAATTATGAAGATCAATTATAAGAATGTGAGTTTTATAAACATGCATTTGTGTGCAGCATTGAAGAAGAATGAACAAAAAAATCAAGATTAATCTGCAAGTGCAATCTAATAACTGCAAATTTTTCAGTTTTGAAGAAAAAAAAGTTGTATGAAGAATTTAAAGTTATCCAATCATTATGATCCCGCTGCATAACATCTAGAAAGTGTCCTTGATACTGCATTTCGCTAGACAACCCATCGCTTATAATAAAACATCAAGTTGACTTGTTTGTGCCCATAACACTCTGCATACGTTGATTTGTTACCATGGGACGTGTGTGAAAGGATATCTGAATTTCCTATTTAGCATTTGTATAAGCATGTCAACTTCAATTTTCTTTTATCACTTTTTCCTTTGCTGTAAAGTGAGATGACTTGTGCTTCCAGTAATAAACATTCTCTGAACTTCATTCGTTTGTACTCAAATTCAATGAAAGACTCCTTGCGATACTTTACCTCCCAAATAATTTGCGTTTATGTAAATTTTAATAGTTGTTCTTCACAAATGCTTACGGGATTTGGAAATCTGTTTATCTACATAAAATCTATATGGTGACAAAATTGTAATGAAAGATGAGGAGAGTATAACTATAATGGCTCAGCAAAATTTTAATGATTTTAAACGTGCTCAATTTAAAACAAAAAGATTACTTAAAGCAAAAGTTTCGAATGAACTAAAGCAACTTCTATCTCATTTCATTGCTCATAAAACGGCACTAGTAATTAATGTTTTCGCAAGCTTTTATATGCCTCGTAAAAGTCATCTCCACTGGAAACCATCCCGTAAAACCTCCCCACAACGACCGACGTCCGTCATCTGATACCAAAGCAGGAAAAGTTTTTTGTATGCGTCTATTAAATCTGCCTGTCCCACCTCCATCATTGCAAATACTCATCATATGTGTACACACGGACATATCACTTAGTTTTGAATTTATGCTTTGCGTAATAGATGGAGCTGTGGTCAAGCCGCGCTGCGTGGATTATGCGGTCATCTTGCACAGCTTGCATTAAATCGGAAGTTGTTATCGATAAACAAGAATGCCATTAAAATGTCTGTGTGCAACTGCGACTGGTTGGGGGCTGGGAGCTGGTGGGGTGGGTGCTGGGGGCACGCTGGCTATTGCTATCGAAAACACATTGTGGGGCAGACAGGCTCACTGGTGAAACGTAACTGCATTAAAATGGAAAATGGAAGCTGCGGAACACATTATTTTCATATAAAAAAGGTTGTAATCGTAAACTTTTATGGCTGAAGTGTTCCGTGGGTGGCTTGTATGAAAATGTGCGGCTACACAAAAAAATTTCACATGCATGGCACCATAAGAATCGCACATGTATAAAAAAATAAGCGAGTACGACTTCCCTTCTATTTCCAATGGAGCTCAAAGAGCAGAAATTTATACATCGTTGACATTGTTAAGTTAACAACACTGTTGAGAGTATGGATTTTCTCAGCACTTTTCACATCTTAGTTTCATTTTTTCTTGTATCTTCTACTTTTATCTTTATTTTTTTCGTTTTACTGCACTCACATCTTTCTTTTCATATTGTTATAATACATTTTTTTCACTCCCAGGGCAGCGTGTGCACATTGCGACTCTGTTGCAACAATATTTGAAACTTGCCAACAAACTGTATCAGCCAAATTATGAGCTTTAGGTGCTATGGCTGAAGGTTATGCAATTATTTCTTGTTGCAAGTTTCCGACTTTAAACGATATTTTATATCTTTCAGAAATAAAACATTTCAAAACATTTTTATTCCACAAATGTTTTTATTAGTGGTTCAAACGTGCACACCTGTACATATATGTCTAGTATCTTGGGCCGAAAAACATTTTCACACTTACATATGGATACATAAATATTTGTTGGGTGAATTAAAATAAAGTGCTAGCAAAAGTGTAGGCGCGTTTATTGTCGATTTTACCTGTATCTATATCCAGGTAAAATAAGCCTTGCGACAATATAAAATTGAGATGCCATCAAATCGTGCAAATATGTGCGTATCTTTGTCAGCTTGTAAACAATCCAATAAAAGACAGTCAAGCTCTTGCGCTTTTGACGGTTTCGAGTTCATGGGAATACAAATTTGAAATTAAATTTTATTTTGATGCTATAAAATGGCAATTAAAATCAAACACTGAATTTTATTATTTATATTGATTAAAATGGCCCAGTTACTTGGAATTTATTCGCATATTATTGTGATTAAACTCATAAAATTAGTGCTGCTGATTACTTCAACTGTCTCAACATTTTGGTTTTAATAAGAAAACATTTCAGACGTGCAAAAACCGATTATATCTTTATACACATTACATTTTTTATTAATTTTATTCAGTAATTACCTTTAAAACTAATAAAAAATAATAATTGAATGCACTTTTCTGCAGCTTTGCATTTGCCGGTTGTCGTATCGAAACAATATTCTATAGAGAATCATGCTTTCATTATACAAAATATGGTTTCTAAAAAACCCAAACCATGATTCATTATTTAAAATGCATTTTTGATCCCGTTAATTTACAAATATAAAAGTTTCGCAACGCAAAGCATATATAGTAATTCACATTTATGTATTCTTCCCTAACAATATTTTATGATATATCAATTTGCATCTGTTGCTATTGCGTGTCCCGACGATTTGTGTTCCGACACATATTTTAGGTTTTCCACACAATTTTGTTAGTGGAGTATATGATTTTATATTACAAATTTAAGTCCTCTATTGTCCAATCAAAAACGAAACCATCCGCGATTAGGCTTGACGTTTCCCTGATATGTACTTTTTGGTCACCGTGTGATTTATGAAGTAACCGGGAAAATTTTCTTCTCTGCTTAGGGCTTACCAGTTACCTCTCGCATTCTGCATATCTGCCCAGTCTAACAGACGGTATTATGTATTCAAACCATCTAGGTATGCACGAATATATAGGAAGCGAGCATGCTCGTAATGTACACAAAGAATCACAACTATGTAATAAAGGGGATGCAAACTCGCCCAGTATTCTGAGAAATTTCCACATTCTTCCACAGTGCCCCCACAATTCACATGATATACTAAGATTGTATATATGGCTGTATTGTGTAAAGTGTATAAACGTAAACATTCTAGGGTTAGTGATCAGCAGGTGGTATAAGGTAAAAAATAAAAATAAAACGTGTTGGGTAAAAACAACCCCATGCTGCTATAATTTGCAAGATTTAAACGAACTTTCAGCAGCAAATTTTTTTCGTTGTCTCCAACCCCAATACAAATTTTCCGCCTGTTTTCATTCAGATGTCTTTGAAGTTTGTGATTTATTGGATGACTGCCAGTCTTTGCCACACTCCATTTGCTTTATTGCGTTATTTATAGTTTAGGGAACCACAATTTCATTTGCTATAGGACCAATAAATCACATAGGTGATGATAAGGTGTAAAGATGATTGTCATGTTATTCCAAGTTTTACAATTAAAACTTATATTTGTGTACTATAGATTTTTCTACTGGTGAGCTTAAAAGCTTTTGATAACGCCAACTCACAGTTACCCCTCCAAAACTCAAACACCAAATGCCAGTAAATCGTTAACAGACTAAGTGCGTGTATATCGAACTGTCGATGTCGTAATATATTACCTCAAATGGCTAATGGCTTAAAGATACATGTAAAGTGTCAGCGGTTAATTTTCGCTCTCCTATTAATTGGCCATTAAATCGCCTTATTGTTGGCATATTAATCTTTTATTTCTCCATTTTCAGAAAACCATTCATTTAAACGCTGTACTCGACGCCAGCGGTGACTTATTGCATTGTTTTCGAAAGCCTACAAGTAAATGTCTGAGTATTCGCATATATTCTATAATAATCCTGCAGATCAGGGGTTAAGTATGGAGAATTTTCCTACCATCCATTCACTTCTATAAATTAAACCATCAACGCTGTCTTTATGGCTCATTTATTTACCAGTAAATAATGGCATTTTATAGCTGATTGCTGCTATTTGCTTGTGAGTTAAGATAAATGGGGAATTTTTTCAGTGTTTTTTGCTACAAGCCGTTCTGCATTTGATTGACATTTCAACATTTTTTAATGGACAATCTTTAAACTGATTTTTTAAACATATCAATTTATTAGTAGCGAAAGTTTCAGCTTTCAATCAGTGATGTCTGTATAACTGGCATTTTTACGTGCATATTAAATAAACGCAAGGTACTTTAAAAAGAAAGGTAAACATAAAAAACTTCTGGCCATGGTGGTTACCAGAAGCATGTAAGATAGGAAAACTTTAACACAAACATTATTCTTGCAAAAGTTGCTCCTTTTGATGGTCGTCCTTTTTTATGTTCCTCTTTTCTGTTGAAATAAAAATTGCATTTCTGGTTATCGCAATGTTCGTACGACTGCACAAAACTGCGATCTGTACGTGACCTGTCGTCATGCCATGCCGCGCCGGCCGTGTCCTTTCTCAATACAAAACACATAATAAATGACACAACTGTGATTTTCCTCCTGTTTTGAAAGTAAATACATATATTAAATGTCGGTGTAAAAACGCCGACAAACAAAACGATAAAACTGTGAATCATGCGAGTCCGTGTTTACCATTCATTATAAATTTATTACATATATTTATTGTTATATTTATATGTCTGAAAAAATACTAACAATAACAATTATAATATAATATAATTTCAGTCAAAAATTCAGGATTAAATTTACAAACTTTAAAATAACTGACAAAAATCAGTTTAAAATTTCCCTTCGCATCTTAAGAAAATAAACTGGCATCACTGAAAACACTGTCCTTTCTGACAGCTCAAATTTGACAGTTGCTGTCAAACATTTTCACAGCTGTTGTCAATTTGCAGTCTACACAAAATTTTATTTGTATTTGCAAACAGTATTAATTTGTTGCTGGAAATAGTTCTCTAAAATTGTTATTCGTTATATAAATATTTATCTTTAGTGTGTAACTAGTAATGGCGGTGCTACAACAGCGTGCAGAATAGATACGCCAATAATTTTATCTATTGTGGTAAGTGGAAGTAGGTAGAATTGAACAATGCGTGATTTGTCATTGGCCTCGTTAGATGAGTTGATTCACCACTAATCACTTTCAATTTTTCATATTGACACAAGTTATTTGAACAATGTGTAACATCATTAAGTTATTGTGTTTTAGTAAATTTAAACAAAAAGGGGGTGTACCACTGGGATTACCCACATTAAGTTCTAGTTTTGATCGCTGCTTGTGGAAGTGCATCAAAAATCCCCATCGCGAGTATTTAAATACTTTATCAGCAATTGTAAACAACAGAATATATTTACAAAACACATGAACGATAGTGTGGGGAAAGTGCCGGGTGAAATGCTACCATTTAAATGATATCACACTTACATTACGCGCTTCGAAATTCGGCGGGGTAAAATTTCCCCTTAATATGGCCAAACAGCAACAGTTTCGTCATTAATAAGCTCCGGCGAATTGGGTTGTGAAGTTTTTGGAACGCGCAACCTCACTGCAAACTCGCGATTCTCAAATCTTAACATATTTTCCCCTCCATAAAACGATAACAGCAATCGCTTTTGGTATTTATGAAAAAAATATATGTCGCAAAATAATTTTAAAAATTGTTACAAATGCATGATATTTATTGCATATTTGGTTTGGAGAATTGTATAGGAGAATTAACCAATCATATTCGGATTTCACCCATCCGCCAAACAACCTTAACAGCATGTTGACTAGGCTCTTAGCAGTTTTCCAAAGCTTTTCCCCATGCGTCTGCTTGAAGCTTTCATATACCGTTCACTTTACAAGCTTACAACACAGCGCAACGACGACAAATTCACTCCACCAAGACAAACTCAATCGCTTTTCCCACAACCATTTTTTTCCCTCTCAAGTCTCAGTTATCATCGAAACGCGACACTGTTTGGACGCGGGCCTAATCCCGTCGAAAAGTAGCGCTCGGTAAAAGTCGACGTAGTGGTGTTGTTGTTGCTTATTTTTCTTTTCGGTCCAGTGACTGGCTAATTAAAACAAAAAAAAAACAAAAACGGATAATCATAAAAAATCCCATCAAAGCCAAAAAGGTGATTTTCATTTTTAATATTATTGTAATTGGTAAATCGTTGCCTCGCGCCTCTTGGATAAAATATTACAAAAAAAAAGTGTGAAAAATAGGTGTGGAAAATTTTGTTTTAAAAAATTACATTATTTTTGAATGGAAGTTGTTAATTGGATATGTTTTAGATTTATTGACGTCATAAAAAAATGGTTGATACAACTTTGTGTTGGAATTATGGCCGTGGAATGGAAAATATGTTGGCAAAAGGAAACTTGTGTGGCTAACGGAAATATGGAGAAAATGTTGGATGCAATAATTTCACGATCAAGTTTTTGTAAAGTGTTAAAGAAAAGAGGCAGCTGTGCGGGTTAGCACCGCGTCATCCCTTCATTTAACGTTCTGCAGCCATCGCAAATAATGACTTTGGTTTAATTGGGGGGACCTGGTATTTCCTATCTGCTGCCAGCAATTAAAATCAAAAAATAAATATTTTTTTAAGTGTTGCGGATGTTAAAGACAGTCGTTTTTAAAAGCTGATTGACAACAACATTTTTTTGTTCTCTGCAGCAATATTAAAAGTTATTTTTTCAATGCAAAAAGTGATTAATCAAGCCGAGTTTTGGCTTTATTGTTCGTTATTCTATAAAATAGTCGTGTCTACATGCGTACACGAGCTGCACCTCCATGTAGTCGTGACTCGTCCAGTATCGATGTACACAATTTGTGAAAGTCTCCAAGTCTCGCACGCTTTTGGTCCGAAAGTCAACTTTTTGCGGTTGCCTTCATCTCGACTGTCGGCTTTTTGCGTTTTCCACTCTACACTGTATTTTCAGTATATTTTCTTACCATTTACCACAAACACACTGCTGACGCCGTTTTTGTGGCAACGTATTTAGCGACCAGACACCCCACTCCTCGGCGCTACGTCCTTTCAGAAAGCTTCACAATTCCACCAATACTTTAGTGGGTTGCTAAAAATATCAGCAATAGATATACCTGCTAGCAAATTGATTTTGAAAACGCCAGCTTGCACTCATTACAATCGATTCGTACGTTAAATTTTCAATTTAATTTCACATTGCTCATGTAATTGTTAACGTTTCGAATTTAGCAGTTCGCAAGATCTAGTTGGACGCCGAACCGCCTTTTGTACATGTTTCCTCTTGTATTCCATAATGAATACATGATTCAGCAAATACTTAAAGAATTCAAAGCATAATATCCTTCAACAAACGGATGGAAACCGCAAACATGTCAGACAATTCTCATAAACACATTTGAAAGCTTTAAGTTTTTAAAGTTGTTGTTTGTTTCGTAAACATAACTTGCTCGACATAACCTTTCTGCTATCATATCTTTAATGTGTGTTGCTTT